>CM060062.1:47690439-47725439 GCA_030533445.1 Cyprinodon diabolis
ATCCACAGCCCGCTTCAGTAACCAATGTTTTAAATAAACACCTTAAATTATCCCACTGACTGTCTCGCCTGAATACTGGGTCCTACATTCTGAACTTATGACCGTTTCCTATCCAGAGCGTTTCCTATCCAGAGCATTTCCTATCCAGAGCGTTTCCTATCTAGAGCGTTTCCTATCCGGGACGTTTCCTATCCAGGGCGTTTCCTATCCAGGGCGTTTCCTATCCGGGACGTTTCCTATCCAGGGCGTTTCCTATCCAGAGCGTTTCCTATCCAGAGCGTTTCCTATCCGGGACGTTTCCTATCCAGGGCGTTTCCTATCCAGAGAGTTTCCTATCCGGGACGTTTCCTATCCAGGGCGTTTCCTATCCAGGGCGTTTCCTATCCAGAGCGTTTCCTATCCAGGGCGTTTCCTATCCAGAGCGTTTCCTATCCAGAGCGTTTCCTATCCGGGACGTTTCCTATCCAGGGCGTTTCCTATCCAGGCCTTTTCCTATCCAGGGCGTTTCCTATCCAGGGCGTTTCCTATCTAGAGCGTTTCCTATCCGGGACGTTTCCTATCCAGGGCGTTTCCTATCCAGAGCGTTTCCTATCCAGAGCGTTTCCTATCTAGAGCGTTTCCTATCCGGGACGTTTCCTATCCAGGGCGTTTCCTATCCAGAGCGTTTCCTATCCAGAGCGTTTCCTATCCAGAGCGTTTCCTATCCGGAACGTTTCCTATCCAGGGCGTTTCATATCCAGAGCGTTTCCTATCCAGAGCGTTTCCTATCCAGGGCGTTTCCTATCCAGAGCGTTTCCTATCCAGAGCGTTTCCTATCTAGAGCGTTTCCTATCCGGGACGTTTCCTATCCAGAGCGTTTCCTATCCAGAGCGTTTCCTATCCAGGGCGTTTCCTATCCAGGGCGTTTCCTATCCGGGACGTTTCCTATCCAGGGCGTTTCCTATCCAGAGCGTTTCCTATCCAGAGCGTTTCCTATCCGGAACGTTTCCTATCCGGAACGTTTCCTATCCAGGGCGTTTCCTATCCAGAGCGTTTCCTATCCAGGGCGTTTCCTATCCAGAGAGTTTCCTATCCGGGACGTTTCCTATCCAGGGCGTTTCCTATCCAGGGCGTTTCCTATCCAGAGCGTTTCCTATCCAGAGCGTTTCCTATCTGGGACGTTTCCTATCCAGGGCGTTTCCTATCCAGGGCGTTTCCTATCTAGAGCGTTTCCTATCCGGGACGTTTCCTATCCAGGGCGTTTCCTATCCAGGGCGTTTCCTATCCAGAGCGTTTCCTATCCAGAGCGTTTCCTATCCGGGACGTTTCCTATCCAGGGCGTTTCCTATCCAGGGCGTTTCCTATCCAGAGCGTTTCCTATCCAGAGCGTTTCCTATCCAGAGCGTTTCCTATCCGGGACGTTTCCTATCTGGGACGTTTCCTATCCAGAGCGTTTCCTATCTGGGGCGTTTCCTATCTGGGACATTTCCTATCCAGAGCGTTTCCTATCTGGGACGTTTCCTAACTGGGGCGTTTCCTATCTGGGGCGTTTCCTATCCAGGGCGTTTCCTATCCAGAACGTTTCCTATCCAGAGCGTTTCCTATCCAGGGCGTTTCCTATCCAGAGCGTTTCCTATCCAGAGCGTTTCCTATCTAGAGCGTTTCCTATCCGGGACGTTTCCTATCCAGGGCGTTTCCTATCCAGAGCGTTTCCTATCCAGAGCGTTTCCTATCCAGGGCGTTTCCTATCCAGGGCGTTTCCTATCCAGGGCGTTTCCTATCCGGGACGTTTCCTATCCAGAGCGTTTCCTATCCAGAGCGTTTCCTATCCGGGACGTTTCCTATCCAGGGCGTTTCCTATCCAGAGCGTTTCCTATCCAGAGCGTTTCCTATCCAGGGCGTTTCCTATCCAGAGAGTTTCCTATCCGGGTAGTTTCCTATCCAGGGCGTTTCCTATCCAGGGCGTTTCCTATCCAGAGCGTTTCCTATCCAGAGCGTTTCCTATCCGGGACGTTTCCTATCCAGGGCGTTTCCTATCCAGGGCGTTTCCTATCCAGGGCGTTTCCTATCCAGGGGGTTTCCTATCTAGAGCGTTTCCTATCCGGGACGTTTCCTATCCAGGGCGTTTCCTATCCAGGGCGTTTCCTATCCAGGGCGTTTCCTATCCAGAGCGTTTCCTATCCAGAGCGTTTCCTATCTGGGACGTTTCCTATCCAGAGCGTTTCCTATCTGGGGCGTTTCCTATCTGGGACGTTTCCTATCCAGAGCGTTTCCTATCTGGGACGTTTCCTAACTGGGGCGTTTCCTATCTGGGGCGTTTCCTATCCAGGGCGTTTCCTATCCAGAGCGTTTCCTATCCAGAGCGTTTCCTATCCAGGGCGTTTCCTATCCAGAGCGTTTCCTATCCGGGACGTTTCCTATCTGGGACGTTTCCTATCCAGAGCGTTTCCTATTCAGAGCGTTTCCTATCTGGGGCGTTTCCTATCTGGGACGTTTCCTATCCAGAGCGTTTCCTATCCAGAGCATTTCCTATCCAGGGCGTTTCCTATCCGGGACGTTTCCTATCCGGGACGTTTCCTATCTGGGGCGTTTCCTATCCAGGGCGTTTCCTATCTGGGGCGTTTCCTATCCAGAGCGTTTCCTATCCAGGGCGTTTCCTATCTGGGGAGTTTCCTATCTGGGGCGTTTCCTATCCAGAGCGTTTCCTATCCAGGGCGTTTCCTATCCAGGGCGTTTCCTATCTGAGGGCGTTTCCTATCCAGGGCGTTTCCTATCTGGGGGCGTTTCCTATCTGGGGGCGTTTCCTATCCAGGGCGTTTCCTATCCAGGGCGTTTCCTATCCAGAGCGTTTCCTATCCAGGGCGTTTCCTATCCAGAGAGTTTCCTATCCGGGACGTTTCCTGTCCAGGGCGTTTCCTTTCCAGGGCGTTTCCTATCCAGAGCGTTTCCTATCCAGAGCGTTTCCTATCCGGGACGTTTCCTATCCAGGGCGTTTCCTATCCAGGGCGTTTCCTATCTAGAGCGTTTCCTATCCGGGACGTTTCCTATCCAGGGCGTTTCCTATCCAGGGCGTTTCCTATCCAGAGCGTTTCCTATCCAGAGCGTTTCCTATCCAGAGCGTTTCCTATCCGGGACGTTTCCTATCCAGGGCGTTTCCTATCCAGGGCGTTTCCTATCCAGAGCGTTTCCTATCCAGAGCGTTTCCTATCCGGGACGTTTCCTATCTGGGACGTTTCCTATCCAGAGCGTTTCCTATCTGGGGCGTTTCCTATCTGGGACGTTTCCTATCCAGAGCGTTTCCTATCTGGGACGTTTCCTAACTGGGGCGTTTCCTATCTGGGGCGTTTCCTATCCCGGGCGTTTACTATCCAGAGCGTTTCCTATCCAGGGCGTTTCCTATCCAGAGCGTTTCCTATCCAGAGCGTTTCCTATCCAGAGCGTTTCCTATCCGGGACGTTTCCTATCCGGGACGTTTCCTATCCAGAGCGTTTCCTATCCGGGACGTTTCCTATCCAGGGCGTTTCCTATCCAGGGCGTTTCCTATCCAGAGCGTTTCCTATCCAGAGCGTTTCCTATCCGGGACGTTTCCTATCCAGGGCGTTTCCTATCCAGGGCGTTTCCTATCCAGGGCGTTTCCTATCTAGAGCGTTTCCTATCCGGGACGTTTCCTATCCAGGGCGTTTCCTATCCAGGGCGTTTCCTATCCAGAGCGTTTCCTATCCAGAGCGTTTCCTATCCGGGACGTTTCCTATCCAGGGCGTTTCCTATCCAGGGCGTTTCCTATCCAGGGCGTTTCCTATCCAGAGCGTTTCCTATCCGGGACGTTTCCTATCTGGGACGTTTCCTATCCAGAGCGTTTCCTATCCGGGGCGTTTCCTATCTGGGACGTTTCCTATCCAGAGCGTTTCCTATCTGGGACGTTTCCTAACTGGGGCGTTTCCTATCTGGGGCGTTTCCTATCCAGGGCGTTTCCTATCCAGAGCGTTTCCTATCCAGAGCGTTTCCTATCCAGGGCGTTTCCTATCCAGAGCGTTTCCTATCCGGGACGTTTCCTATCTGGGACGTTTCCTATCCAGAGCGTTTCCAATTCAGAGCGTTTCCTATCTGGGGCGTTTCCTATCTGGGACGTTTCCTATCCAGAGCGTTTCCTATCCAGAGCGTTTCCTATCCAGGGCGTTTCCTATCCGGGACGTTTCCTATCCGGGACGTTTCCTATCTAGGGCGTTTCCTATCCAGGGCGTTTCCTATCTGGGGCGTTTCCTATCCAGAGCGTTTCCTATCCAGGGCGTTTCCTATCTGGGGAGTTTCCTATCTGGGGAGTTTCCTATCTGGGGCGTTTCCTATCCAGAGCGTTTCCTATCCAGGGCGTTTCCTATCCAGGGCGTTTCCTATCTGAGGGCGTTTCCTATCCAGGGCGTTTCCTATCTGGGGGCGTTTCCTATCTGGGGGCGTTTCCTATCCAGGGCGTTTCCTATCCAGGGCGTTTCCTATCCGGGGCGTTTCCTATCCAGAGTGTTTCCTATCCAGGGCGTTTCCTATCCTGGGCGTTTCCTATCCAGAGCGTTTCCTATCCAGGGCGTTTCCCATCCGGGGCGTTTCCTATACAGGGCGTTTCCTATCCAGGGCGTTTCCTATCTGGGACGTTTCCTATCTGGGACGTTTCCTATCCAGGGCGTTTCCTATCTGGGGGCGTTTCCTATCCGGGGCGTTTCCTATCCAGGGCGTTTCCTATCCGGGGCGTTTCCTATCCGGGGCGTTTCCTATCCGGGGCGTTTCCTATCTGGGGCTTTTTCTATCCGGGACGTTTCCTATCCGGGGCGTTTCCTATCCGGGGCGTTTCCTATCCAGGGCATTTCCTATCCGGGGCGTTTCCTATCCGGGGCGTTTCCTATCCAGGGCGTTTCCTATCCAGAGCGTTTCCTATCCAGAGTGTTTCCTATCCGGGACGTTTCCTATCCGGGGCATTTCCTATCCAGAGCGTTTCCTATCCAGAACGTTTCCTATCCAGAGCGTTTCCTATCCGGGACGTTTCCTATCCAGAGCGTTTCCTATCCAGAGCGTTTCCTATCCGGGACGTTTCCTATCCGGGATGTTTCCTATCCAGGGCGTTTCCTATCCAGGGCGTTTCCTATCTGGGGCGTTTCCTATCCAGGGCGTTTCCTATCCAGGGCGTTTCCTATCCGGGGCGTTTCCTATCCAGGGCGTTTCTTTTCAGGCATGTTACCTATCCAGGGAGTTTCCTATCAGGGACGTTTCCTATCCAGGGCGTTTCCTATCCAGGGCGTTTCCTATCCGGGGCGTTTCCTATCTGGGGCGTTTCCTATCCAGGGTGTTTCCTATCCAGGGCGTTTCCTATCTGGGGCGTTTCCTATCTAGAGCGTTTCCTATCTGGGGCGTTTCCTATCTAGAGCATTTCCTATCCAGGGCGTTTCCTATCCAGGGCATTTCCTATCCGGGACGTTTCCTATCTGGGGCGTTTCCTATCTGGGGCGTTTCCTATCCGGGGCGTTTCCTATCTGGGGCCTTTCCTATCCAGGGCGTTTCCTATCCGGGGCATTTCCTATCCGGGGCGTTTCCTATCCGGGGCGTTTCCTATCCGGGGCGTTTCCTATCTGGGGCGTTTCCTATCTGGGGCGTTTCCTATCTGGGGCGTTTCCTATCCGGGGCGTTTCCTATCCGGGGCGTTTCCTATCCGGGGCGTTTCCTATCCGGGGCGTTTCCTATTTGGGGCGTTTCCTATCCAGGGCGTTTCCTATCCGGGGCGTTTCCTATCCAGATCGTTTCCTATCTGGGGCGTTTCTTATCCAGTGCGTTTCCTATCCAGGGCGTTTCCTATCCAGGGCGTTTCCTATCCAGAGCGTTTCCTATCTGGGGCTTTTCCTATCCAGAGTGTTTCCTATCTGGGGCGTTTCCTATCCAGATCGTTTCCTATCTGGGGCGTTTCCTATCCAGATAGTTTCCTATCCGGGGCGTTTCCTATCCAGGGCGTTTCCTATCCAGGGCGTTTCTTTTCAGGGATGTTACCTATCCAGGGCGTTTCCTATCCAGGGTGTTTCCTATCCAGGGCGTTTCTTTTCAGGGATGTTTCCTATCCAGGGTGTTTCCTATCTGGGGCGTTTCCTATCCAGAGCGTTTCCTATCCAGGGCGTTTCCTATCCGGGGCGTTTCCTATCTGGGGCGTTTCCTATCCAGGGCGTTTCCTATCCAGGGCGTTTCCTATCTGGGGCGTTTCCTATCTGGGGCGTTTCCTATCCAGGGCGTTTCCTATCTGGGGCGTTTCCTATCCAGATCGTTTCCTATCTGGGGCGTTTCCTATCCAGATCGTTTCCTATCCGGGGCGTTTCCTATCCAGGGCGTTTCCTATCCAGAGCGTTTCCTGTCTGGGGCGTTTCCTATCCAGGGCGTTTCCTATCCAGAGCGTTTCCTATCTGGGGCGTTTCCTATCCAGAGCGTTTCCTATCCAGAGCGTTTCCTATCTGGGGCGTTTCCTATCCAGAGCGTTTCCTATCTGGGGCGTTTCCTATCCAGATCGTTTCCTATCTGGGGCGTTTCCTATCCAGATCGTTTCCTATCTGGGGCGTTTCCTATCCAGATCGTTTCCTATCCGGGGCGTTTCCTATCCGGGGCGTTTCCTATCCAGATCGTTTCCTATCCGGGGCGTTTCCTATCCGGGGCGTTTCCTATCCAGAGCGTTTCCTATCCGGTGCGTTTCCTATCTGGGGCGTTTCCTATCCAGAGCGTTTCCTATCCAGATCGTTTCCTATCTGGGGCGTTTCCTATCCAGATCGTTTCCTATCCGGGGCGTTTCCTATCCAGGGCGTTTCCTATCCGGGGCGTTTCCTATCCGGGGCGTTTCCTATCCAGGGCGTTTCCTATCCAGGGCGTTTCTTTTCAGGCATGTTACCTATCCAGGGCGTTTCCTATCCAGGGCGTTTCCTATCCGGGGCGTTTCCTATCCAGGGCGTTTCCTATCTGTGGCGTTTCCTATCCAGGGCGTTTCTTTTCAGGGATGTTACCTAAACAGGCTTTTGATATTCTGGTTTTAGAGTTGTACTCTATCCAGGCTGTTGCCTACAGACAAGCTGCTATTCCATTGCAGACATAGACGGCCATAAATTCACAAACTCAAACCTAAGAACAGACCAGACTTTGTTTTTTCTTTAACTACCTGGACTGAAACGTATGCATGAACGGAGAGAACATTTCAGCTAAAGATCTGTCCCCAGAACCCTCTGGCTAATATTCTAACTTTCTAACAAGTCTGAAGCCTCCTACTGATAAATTTTAAAGGATTTTAATGTTTCCAGGAAGAAGTTAGTTGTGAAACTGCAGACTGCTGAAGAAGCGGTGGAGGCAGCTCAGGCTAAATGTTCGTCTCTTGAGAAAACCAAGCAGCGTCTCCAGGCTGACAACGATGACCTCACAGCTCAACTGGAGCGCTCCACTGCTGCAAACCTGGCTCTGGACAAGAAGCAGCGGACCTTTGACAAGGTTAGTCCAGATGTCCGACAGTCTCTGTTACCTGCAGAGGTGGACATGAAGATAAGATGATCTGTGATTTCTGATGCAGCTGCTGAGTGACTGGAAGATCAAGTTTGAGGAAAGCCAGATGGAGCTGGAGACGTCTCAGAAAGACTCCCGCAGTCTGAGCACAGAGCTCTTCAAACTAAAGAGCAGCTATGAAGAAGCTCTGGACCATCTGGAGACGGTTAAACGAGAAAATAAAAACCTGCAAGGTATCTGCATGACTCTGGGTTTTATGCATCTGGTCTTGTCATAAAAGGACATCAGACACCAAGTTGGGTTCCTGCAGTTCAACCATCATATGGAGATTATCAGTACATGAAAAAAAACATGTTTCTCTCTTAGAAAGATATTGAGTGAAAACAGAATTCCTTCAGGACCAAGAATCAAATTATATCCCAACTGTTTATAATTATTTAATGGGACGCCATGTGACTGTCATATGTTGTCCTGTGAACACGACCAACTGTCTTTGGACAACAAATGAAAGGATGAATCGACCTTCAAACATAGTCGAACAGAAAACTCTACACTTAAAGGGTAGCCAGATTTTTTTCCATTGGGTCCTTGATTTTCCGTTATTCCATCATGTTCTACTCACCCATCTGAGTTTAGTTCATTTGGAGCCGTTCTGAAGATATTCTGTTAGGTTATATCCAGTAACGTCTTCCTATGGGCAACGACTTGAAGCACAAACTAAACTGTTCATCATTTATTCTTTATGGTACGCCAGCATTCAGAACATGGAGGCCAATCACTGTCCCCCAGACATCCAGAGTTAGATTTTTTATATCTTTTAAAAACAAAGCGGCGTGTTTATGACATCATCCGCGTGCCGGAGTTGTGCCAGGCAGCCCGGGCCGCAGGCGGCGACGCTCTACCCCTTCTATTCATTCTAGCTAATCTGAATCGTTCATATGGAGAGCGAGATCATCTGTGGTAGCAGCTCTAGACATCTTCCAGGCATGAGAGGAAAACTAGCAGCAGTTCAGCGACAGGATGAATGAACGGTAGCCGGCGCACGCGGATGATGTCATACACACGCGACTTCGTTTTTAAATAAATATAAAAATCTAACGGCGGATGTCTGGGGGGCAGTGATTGGCCTCCATGTTCTGAATGCTGGCGTACCATAAAGAATAAATGATGAACAGTTTAGTTTGTGCCTTCAAGTCGTTGCCCATAGGAAGACGTTACTGGATATAACCTAACGGAATATCTTCAGAACGGCTCCAGATGAACTAAACTCAGATGGGAGAGAAGAACATGATGGAATAACGGGAAATCAAGGGACCAATGGAAAAAAAAACGAAATTCCCCTTTAATTAATTAATGACAACTTCCATTCAAAACATAACAAGCTCCTTGAGATCAAAGGTTTGAGTTAAACTCTGGACTAAACAAGTTAAACTGAACTGAACTTCTATGAACACAAAGTAAGAAGGAATGACGATGGATGGCTGGAAAACATATTCAATAAAAAGAGGCAATGAAATCGTAGTTCAGCTGAATTTGGAATGTGGTCAAATAATGTCAGAAACATTATTTGGTAAAATCAATTTAATAAATCAGAAATCACTAAGCTTTTAGACATTTGATTCTTAACCTTCTGTGGTTTAAGGTAAGAACTGAGCTCCTTTAGCGAAGTTTGACATAAAGGTAACCAAGCTAGCAGCTAGCAGACATTCTTGGTTATATTTTAGTAATCGGATTTAACGAGCATGTCAGGCGTTGATCTTATGTCAGAACTTAAAGCCTTAGTGGAATAAAGTTAGCCCTGGCCGCCGCAGTTGGGCTAACGTTAGCCCTGGCTGCATTTAGCCTCAGAGCTCCACTGGTTGCCACGGTCCTCTCAACATCAGATCTTTTTTTAAATTATGCATTAAATCATAAATGTTCCATATAGTGAAACTTAATGTTCTCGCCTCAAATGATCTTAAAACTTTTAGAACTTTTAACTTAATCCTCTGAGCTCTGTGAGCGCTAACCTGGAAGCTGCTACTGCCGCAGTGCATGCTGGGACAGCTGTCAGTCTGAAGAACAGACACATCTGCTCTGATGCATGCTGGGTAAAGAGGGAGGGGCACGAACCACATCTGGGGACTGTCCGTTCCCTGTCTGCTGTTCTAGTGAATTGGACCAGCGCTAGGGCTGAGGCTGATGGTGTTTCACAGGAACGCACAAGTACACAGAATGAGATACGGTCTATCAGTAGAACCTTTTGTCCCAAAGAACGTTGGGAGACAGGACTGCGTGTCCCTCTGGAAGTGTCTCCTGAAGCTTCTAGAATTTGCAAAAACCAGCATAGACGTCGGTCCCCCATGTCCTAGATAAAAATCATGTTTTAAGGCATAACAATGTCCATTACCGAACATCAAGGATGTTTATAATGAACACCAGCAGACACATCTGTTATGTTGTGAACTTTTCCAGATGAAATCCTTGAGCTAACGGACCAGATTAGTGAGGAAGGAAAGACCATTCATGAGCTGGAGAGGATGAAGAAGGTTCTGGATGTGGAGAAAAGCAGCATCCGAGCAGCTCTGGAAGAGGCTGAGGTAAGGCTTCCCTTGAACTGGATACCTGCGAACGTTCCTGACCTGTTAACCTTCCACCTCTCCACCAATCAGGGCACACTGGAGCACGAGGAGGGCAAGAACCTGAGATTCCAGATGGAGCTGCAGCGGATTCGAAATGAGATAGACCAGAAGATTGCCGAGAAAGATGAAGAGCTTGATACGCTCAGGTACCAAACAAGATGGAAGCTTTGATTGCAAACTGCTTACATCACAGATTACATAGTGGAGATATAGGATGGTTCTGGTCAAAGCAACCGGCAAAGGGAGAGAGAGCAAACAACAAAACGCCATCAGCCTAAAATGATCAGTCTGTGAAAACTGCAAACCAGCTGGAGAAAAGGGTGAATAACATCCACAGATTTGCTCTGCCCCCCAGGAGGAACCATCAGCGATCTCTGGAGAGCATACAGACCAGGTTGGAGGCAGAAAGCCACGCTCGCATGGAAGCCGTCCGTCTGAAGAAAAAGATGGAATCAGACCTGAATGAGATGGAGGTCCAGTTAGCACACGCTAACCGGCAGGCAGCTGAGAGCCAGAGGATCATCAGACACCTGCAGACCCAGGTAACCTGACCTGACCAGCTCACCTGCGGCCGTGAAAAATGATGGAGAGGCTCCAGCTGATTCTCTCCGTCTCTGCTTACTGCCAACAAGATGTTTTAACTTCTGCCGCAGGTGAAGGAGCAGCAGGTGGAGCTGGAGGACAAAGTCCAGGTGGCCAACCAGCTGCAGGAGCAGATCATTGTGTTGGAGCGCAGCTGTGCACTGATGACAGCAGAGGAGGCGGAGCTAAGAGGCGTCCTGGAACAGACAGACCGCGCCCGAAAGATGGTTGAAAGTGATCTGGTTGAGGCGTCCGAGAGAGTAAACCACCTCACGGTGCAGGTAGGTCTACAGAGGGAAGGAGACGCCATCACAGGAGGAGTTCTGACCTGAAGTTCTCCGTGTTCCAGAACGCGGCTCTGCTGAACCAGAAGAGGAAGCTGGAGACGGACCTGTCTCTGCTGACAGGAGAGGTGGACGAGGCCATGCAGGAGAGCCGCAGCGCTGAGGAGAAAGCCAAGAAGGCCATCACTGACGTCAGTCCTCACTCCTCAGCGAGTTTAGAGACCACCCAACATCAAACATCATGGCTGCCTCCCTGTTGTCTCACCAGGCGGCTGTGATGGCCGAGGAGCTAAAGAAGGAGCAGGACAGCAGCAATGTTCTGGAGAGGATGAAGAGGAGCATGGAGTCCACAGTGAAAGGTGCATCACTTTCTCCTCACCTGGGGTGCCACTCCTTATTTGGTCATGCTGGTTCTGATTGGATGCTGAACCAAGTTTTAAAGACTGACCTTTAGGGTGGGACTAACAGATCAGTGGCAGCCATCTTAGTATTAGTCTAGTTTTAATCAGCAATTCATAAAATATTTAAGTTTAAAATTTGGAAAAGGAACCGATTCCTTCCCAGACTGGAAGCTGCTGCCCTGCTGTTGGCTTTGGTCTGTTTGAGCGCAGCTCTCTCAGCTCTCCTCTGAGTTCAGATGTTCTCAGCATGAGCCTCGTGGAGACCAGGAGGACATTTGGAGCTCCGCTAGCTCCGCTAGCTGACTGAAGTTCCGCTAGCTGACTGAAGTTCTGCTAGCTCCTTTAGCTGACTGAAGCTCCGCTAGCTGACTGAAGCTCCACTAGCTGACTGAAGTTCTGCTAGCTCCTTTAGCTGACTGAAGTTCCGCTAGCTGACTGAAGTTCTGCTAGCTCCTTTAGCTGACTGAAGCTCCGCTAGCTGACTGAAGCTCCACTAGCTGACTGAAGTTCCGCTAGCTGACTGAAGTTCCGCTAGCTCTGTTAGCTGACTGAATCTCCGCTAGCTGACTGAAGTTCCGCTAGCTGACTGAAGTTCCGCTAGCTGACTGAAGTTCCGCTAGCTGACTGAAGCTCCGCTAGCTGACTGAAGTTCCGCTAGCTGACTGAAGCTCCGCTAGCTCTGTTAGCTGACTGAAGCTCTGCTAGCTGACTGAAGCTCCGCTAGCTGACTGAAGCTCCGCTAGCTGACAGAAGTTCCGCTAGCTGACTGGAGCTCCGCTAGCTGATTGAAGCTCCGCTAGCTCCGACAGCTGACTGAAGCTCTGCTAGCTCCACCAGCTGACTGAAGCTCCGCTAGCTGACTGAAGCTCCGCTAGCTCCGCTAGCTGACTGAAGTTCCGCTAGCTCCGCCAGCTGACTGAAGCTCTGCTAGCTCCACCAGCTGACTGAAGCTCCGCTAGCTGACTGAAGCTCCGCTAGCTGACTGAAGTTCCGCTAGCTCCACTAGCTGAATTAAGCTATGCTAGCTCCGCTAGCTGACTGAAGCTCCGCTAGCTGACTGAAGTTCCGCTAGCTCCGCTAGCTGAATTAAGCTCTGCTAGCTCCACTAGCTGACTGAAGCTCCGCTAGCTGACTGAAGCTCTGCTAGCTCCACTAGCTGACTGAAGTTCCGCTAGCTGAATTAAGCTCTGCTAGCTCCACTAGCTGACTGAAGCTCCGCTAGCTGACTGAAGCTCTGCTAGCTCCACTAGCTGACTGAAGCTCCGCTAGCTCTGCTAGCTGACTGGAGCTCTGCTAACTGACTGAAGCTGCGCTAGCTGACTGAAGCTCTGCTAGCTCCACTAACTAACTGAAGCTCTGCTAGCTCTACTAGCTGAATGGAGCTTCACCTTGCTTTTACCTGGAGTTAAAGTTGAACTCAGTTTAAAAGCAGAGAGTCGCCCTTTAAATAATCCGTTTCTCTGGAGGACAAAACTTTTCCTAAGAACCACTGAAAGTCTTTCTGAGTTTGCTGAACCGCCTGATTAAAAACTGCAGTTTGAAATAAAGTTAAAGTCAAGCCTTCAACGTTACATACTGGATTTTCATATGAATAGATTTTGGTCAGATTGGAATTTAAAGTCTGTTTTATTGAAGCTAACTGGATAAAACATCGTCAGGCTGAATCTGCTGGATTCAGATCCAAAGAAAGCAAACAGATGTTATTTTATTCTGTTGCTTCGCTGCTCGGTTCGTCGGTTGGAACTTGAATGACTGGGATTTCAGCTCCTCCACTGACTCGTTCTGTTGGTCCGACAGACCTGCAGCTGAAACTGGACGAGGCGGAGCAGATGGCCCAGAAGGGAGGAAAGAAGCAGCTTCATAAACTGGAGACCAGGGTGAGGAAACACTCTGATGTTAGGCTGAAGGAGTCCAGAGAGAGGTCTGTAAACCGCTGGTCTGAGGTCTGCGTCGCTGTTTCCAGGTCCGCCAGCTTCAGCTGGATCTGCTGGAGGAGAAAAAGAGGAGCGAGGAGTATGAGAAGGAAGTCCGCCGCTATGAGAGGAGAGTCAAAGAGCTGATGTACCAGGTCCGACCCGCTTGCCTCTGCACCTGATCTCTTGCTGGTTTTGTGCTTGATTGCTTCTGTCTCCTGCAGTCTGAGGAGGACAGGAAGACCTTAGTGAGGATGCAGGAGCTGATCGAGAAGCTTCAGAGCAAAGCCAAGAGCTACAAGAGACAAGCTGAGAACGCTGTAAGTCTTTAGAACCCTCTGGGAACCAGATCCAGGTCCAAAGGTGGTTCAGCTCAAACTATTTAAAACATCAACTGTTTGATGAAGGAAAGAATTCAACCTGCAGCTCATTGATTATGTGAAAGATTCTGGAAACCGGATCAGAACCTTCTGGAGCAGCCGGGGTCTTTAACCTTCCAGTTGTATCTCTGTCTGTCCACCAGGAGGAGCAGGTGAGCAGCACCACCGTGCGTTTCAGAAAGATCCAACATGAGCTGGACGACGCCGAGGAGAGAGCCGACATCGCCGAGACGACCGTCAACAAGCTGCGGATCAGAACCCGCGAACCCACTGTGGCTCTGCTCAGCCCCACTCAGACGGGCCTCTAGGCCCACAGAGCTGCTGCCTCCTTCATCCTCATCATCCTCAGTCCTGATCCCTCCGGCTGAAGGATGATGATCAATGTTTGCTTTGCTCTGTACTTCGGTGTTTCCTGGTTTCACTAATAAACGATTGTGATTGCTGCAGCTTCAGTGGTTCTGGTGAAAACACGAGAAACACGCTCTGATCAGTTTGGCATTCAACACTTTATTCACAGACTAAAATCCACAGGTTAGTGCGGGGCGGGTCCTTCTGGGTCCAGGTCCAGAACTGGACCAGTTCAGCAGGAACACATCAGAACCTTTAATAATAGGAAACGAAAGGAAGGAGGGAGGACCCGATTCACACAGGAAGGAAGGAAGGAAGGAAGGAAGGAAGGAAGGAAGGAAGGAAGGAAGGAAGGAAGGAAGGGAGGAAGGAGGGAGGACCCGATTCACACAGGAAGGAAGGAAGGAAGGGAGGAAGGAAGGAAGGAAGGAAGGAGGACCCGATTCACACAGGAAGGAAGGAAGGAAGGAAGGAGGGAAGGAAGGAAGGAAGGAAGGAAGGAGGGAGGACCCGATTCACACAGGAAGGAAGGAAGGAAGGAAGGAAGGAAGGAAGGAAGGAAGGAAGGAAGGAAGGAAGGAAGGAGGGAGGACCCGATTCACACAGGAAGGAAGGAAGGAAGGGAGGAAGGAAGGAAGGAAGGAAGGAGGACCCGATTCACACAGGAAGGAAGGAAGGAAGGAAGGAGGGAAGGAAGGAAAGAAGGAAGGAAGGAGGGAGGACCCGATTCACACAGGAAGGAAGGAAGGAAGGAAGGAAGGGAGGAAGGAAGGAAGGAAGCAAGGAAGGAAGGGGGAGGACCCGATTCACACAGGAAGGAAGGAAGGAAGGAAGGAAGAAAGGAAGGAAGGAGGGAGGACCCGATTCACACAGGAAGGAAGGAAGGAAGGAAGGAAGGAAGGAAGGAAGGAAGGGAAGGAGGAGGGAGGACCCGATTCACACAGGAAGGAAGGAAGGAGGGAGGAAGGAGGGAGGACCCGATTCACACAGGAAGGAAGGAAGGAAGGAAGGAGGACCCGATTCACACAGGAAGGAAGGAAGGAAGGAAGGAAGGAAGGAAGGAGGGAGGAAGGAGGGAGGAAGGAGGGAGGACCCGATTCAAACAGGAAGGAAGGAAGGAAGGAAGGAGGGAAGGTCGGAAGGAAGGAAGGAAGGAAGGAAGGAAGGAAGGAAGGGAGGAAGGAAGGGAGGAAGGAGGGAGGACCCGATTCACACAGGAAGGAAGGAAGGAAGGAAGGAAGGAAGGAAGGAGGGAAGGAAGGAAGGAAGGAAGGAAGGAAGGAAGGAAGGAAGGAAGGAAGGAAGGAGGGAGGACCCGATTCACACAGGAAGGAAGGAAGGAAGGAAGGGAGGAAGGAAGGGAGGAAGGGAGGAAGGAGGGAGGACCCGATTCACACAGGAAGGAAGGAAGGAAGGAAGGAGGACCCGATTCACACAGGAAGGAAGGAAGGAAGGGAGGAAGGAGGGAGGACCCGATTCACACAGGAAGGAAGGAAGGAAGGAAGGAAGGAAGGAGGGAGGACCCGATTCACACAGGAAGGAAGGAAGGAAGGAAGGAAGGAGGACCCGATTCACACAGGAAGGAAGGAAGGAAGGAAGGAAGGAGGGAGGAAGGAGGGAGGACCCGATTCAAACAGGAAGGAAGGAAGGAGGACCCGATTCACACAGGAAGGAAGGAAGGAAGGAGGACCCGATTCACACAGGAAGGAAGGAAGGAGGACCCGATTCACACAGGAAGGAAGGAAGGAGGGAAGGAGGGAGGACCCGATTCACACAGGAAGGAAGGGAGGGAGGAAGGAAGGAAGGAGGACCCGATTCACACAGGAAGGAAGGGAGGGAGGAAGGAAGGAAGGAGGACCCGATTCACACAGGAAGGAAGGGAGGGAGGAAGGAAGGAAGGAGGACCCGATTCACACAGGAAGGAAGGGAGGGAGGAAGGAAGGAAGGAGGACCCGATTCACACAGGAAGGAAGGAAGGAAGGAAGGAAGGAAGGAGGACCCGATTCACGAAGGAAGGAAGGGAGGGAGGAAGGACCCGATTCACGAAGGAAGGAAGGAAGGAAGGAAGGAGGGAGGACCCGATTCACACAGGAAGGAAGGAAGGAAGGAAGGAAGGAAGGAAGGAAGGAAGGAAGGAAGGAAGGAAGGAAGGAGGGAGGGAGGGAGGACCCGATTCACACAGGAAGGAAGGAAGGAAGGAGGGAGGGAGGAGGGAGGGAGGGAGGACCCAATTCACGAAGGAAGGAAGGAAGGAAGGAAGGAAGGAAGGAAGGAAGGAAGGAAGGAAGGAAGGAAGGAAGGAAGGACCCGATTCACGAAGGAAGGAAGGAAGGAAGGAAGGAGGGAGGACCCGATTCACACAGGAAGGAAGGAAGGGAGGGAGGAAGGAAGGCAGGAAGGCAGGAAGGAAGGAGAAAGGGAGGGAGGAAGGAGGGAGGACCCAATTCACGAAGGAAGGAAGGAAGGAAGGAAGGAAGGAGAGAGGACCTGATTCACGAAGGAAGGAAGGAAGGAAGGAAGGAGCTGTAGGGTGTGGTTGTTTGTTCTTGGATTATTAGGAATATTTTCAGGATTAGAGGCAGAACTTCCTGTGTGAATCCATGGAAACAGATTTCCTCCCCATCCTGGCCGCCTCCACCGGCTCCAGGAGGAGGAAGATGATTGGATGGTAATAATAATCAAAGCAAAGAAGAAATGTCATCATCATTAAGCCCTGTTCCTGATTGGGGGCTTCCTGTTGTCACTGTTATCCTCTTTGGGTCGGGGAACAGACGTTGGTCGATGACATTGTTAGTATTGGTCACCATGGCAACCAGCAGTAACATCAAAGGAGGAAGTGAGATGACGGCGTTGGTGGCGAGGTCAGAGACCAGCTAGTCCTTCAACGTCTTTACAGACAGTTAGACTCCAAACAAACACAGTCATGAAGGAGGGCAGGGGGAGCAGCAGGAGGAGGAGGAGGAGCAGGAGAAGGTGCAGGAGGAGGTGGAGCAGGAGGAGGAACAGGTGCATCAAGCATTCGCTCCTGGCGCCTCTCCCAGTGATGTCACATGAATTGCAGGAGCTGATTGGCTGATTGCTGGGGTAGGGGCGATGACCACACCTCCCTCCTTCAGAATGCTGCTGTGGGCGGAGCCTGGTCCAGTGTCAGCCAATCAGGAAGCTTATCCCTTCCAGCCGTCCCAGATCGGCCCTCTGGTCACAAACAGAGAGACAATGTTCAGCGTCAAACATGGCGGCACATCTGTTTGTGTTAAAGATGAGCGAGGCCCATGCAGGCGGAGACAAGTGGCAATAAACTGAAACCCAAATACGCTCGGTAAAGCAACGGTTGGATGAAACAGAGAAATGTATGGTTAGGAGGTCAAAGGTCATCAGGGAGGACTGAGGGAACAGAGTCTGCTGGTGTTTCTAAGGTTCTGGAGATGTTTTCTGCTGAACGCAGCTCTGGTTTCATCAGAATTTCCCAACGTAGTTCCTGTTCCTCCGTGAGCAGAGTTAAAACTATGACGGAGGGACCACCCCATTTAAAGCTGAGATGAAACAGTTAACCAAACTAACTTAGTTCATGAAGCCACTCTGCCTATTATCAGTAATTATATTACATGAAAAATATATAAACATAAAACAAAGAACTTAGTGTTTATCATTTGTCAGCAGGGCGCCGCCATGTTGCAGCACTCCAAGCGGTGATAGATGCTTCAGCTAATAGTGAATATATAGATAAAACTTTAACCTATAGGAAGGAGAGCTGAGGATCTGATTATTGCTGCTACCCAACAGAACACCTGCTGGGGAGAATATGTAAAGCAGCAGACATTGGAGTCCAGTGAGCTAACGATCCATCAGACAGCCAGCTGCTGCCTGAAGCTCCTCGCACTTTAATTTCACCGCATGTAAGCTGAGCTCTACTGACCCACCAACGCTCTACAGACCCACCAACGCTCTACTGAACACTCTATTGACCAACCAACGCTCTACAGACCCATCAACACTCTACTGAACGCTCTACTGACCCACCAACACTCTACTGACCCACCAACGCTCTACTGAACGCTCTATTGATCCACCAACGCTCAACTGACCCACCAACGCTCTACAGACCCACCAACGCTCTACTGAACACTCTATTGACCAACCAACGCTCTACAGACCCATCAACACTCTACTGACCCACCAACGCTCTACTGAACACTCTATTGACCAACCAACGCTCTACAGACCCATCAACACTCTACTGACCCACCAACGCTCTACTGAATGCTATACTGACCCACCAACACTCTACTGACCCACCAACGCTCTACTGAACACTCTATTGACCAACCAACGCTCTACAGACCCATCAACACTCTACTGAACGCTCTACTGACCCACCAACACTCTACTGACCCACCAACGCTCTACTGAACGCTCTATTGATCCACCAACGCTCAACTGACCCACCAACGCTCTACAGACCCATCAACACTCTACTGAACGCTCTACTGACCCACCAACACTCTACTGACCCACCAACACTCTACTGACCCACCAACGCTCTACTGACCAACCAACGCTCTACTGAACACTCTATTGACCCACCAACGCTCTACTGACCCATCAACAATCTACTGAACGCTCTACTGACCCACCAACACTCTACTGACCCACCAACGCTCTGCTGAACACTCTATTGACCCACCAACGCTCTACTGACCCATCAACACTCTACTGAACGCTCAACTGACCCACCAACACTCTACTGACCCACCAACGCTCTACTGAACACTCTATTGACCCACCAACGCTCTACTGACCCACCAACGCTCTACAGACCCATCAACACTCTACTGAACTCTCTACTGACCCACCAACACTCTACTGAACACTCTATTGACCCACCAACACTCTATTGACCCACCAACGCTCTACTGACCCATCAACACTCTACTGAACGCTCTACTGACCCACCAACACTCTACTGACCAATCAACACTCTACTGAACGCTCTACTGACCCACCAACACTCTACTGACCCACCAACGCTCTACTGACCCATCAACACTCTACTGAACGCTCTACTGACCCACCAACACTCTACTGACCCACCAACACTCTACTGACCCATCAACACTCTACTGACCCATCAACACTCTACTGAACGCTCTACTGACCCACCAACACTATTGACCCACCAACGCTCTACTGACCCATCAACACTCTAATGAACGCTCTACTGACCCACCAACGCTATACTGACCCATCAACACTCTACTGAACGCTCTACTGACCCACCAACACTCTACTGACCCACCAACACTCTACTGAACACTCTACTGACCCACCAACATTCTACTGACCCACCGACATTCTACTGACCCACCAACACTCTATTGAACACTCTATTGACCCACCAATACTCTACTGAACATTCTATTGACCCACCAACATTCTACTGACCCACCGACATTCTACTGACCCACCAACACTCTATTGAACACTCTATTGACCCACCAATACTCTACTGAACATTCTATTGACCCACCAACATTCTACTGACCCACCGACATTCTACTGACCCACCAACACTCTATTGAACACTCTATTGACCCACCAATACTCTACTGAACACTCTATTCACCCACCAACACTCTACTGACCCACCAACATTCTACTGACCCACCAACATTCTACTGACCCACAAACACTCTACTGACCCACCAACGCTCTACTGACCCACCAACACTCTACTGAACACTCTACTGACCCACCAATGCTCTACTGACCCATCAACACTCTACTGAACGCTCTACTGACCCACCAACACTCTACTGACCCACCAACACTACTGAACACTCTATGACCCACCAACACTCTACTGAGCCACCAACAATCTACTGACCCACCAACACTCTACTGACCCATCAACACTCTACTGAACACTCTACTGACCCACCGACATTCTACTGACCCACCAACAGACTATTGAGCCACCAACAATCTACTGACCCACCAACACTCTATTGACCCATCAACACTCTACTGAACACTCTACTGACCCACCAACACTCTATTGAGCCACCAACACTCTACAGACCCACCAACACATTACTGACCCACCAACGCTCTACTGAACACTCTGCAGACCCACCAACACTTTACTGACCCACCAACACTCTACTGAACACTCTACTGACCAACCAACACTTTACTGACCCACCAACACTCTACTGACCCACCAACGCTCTACTCACTCACCAACACTCCACTGAACACTCTACCGACCCACCAACACTCTACTGACCCACCAACACTTTACTGACCCACCAAAACTCTACTGAACACTATGCAGACCCACCAACACATTACTGACCCACCAACGCTCTACTGAACACTCTGCAGACCCACCAACACTTTACTGACCCACCAACACTCTACTGAACACTCTACTGACCCACACACACTTTACTGACCCACCAACACTCTACTGACCCACCAACGCTCTACTGACCCACCAACGCTCTACTCACTCACCAACACTCCACTGAACACTCTACCGACCCATCAACACTCTACTGACCCACCAACGCTCTACTGACCCACCAACACTCTACTAAACACTCTATTGACCCACCAACACTCTACTGACCCACCAACACTCTACTGACCCACCAACACTTTACTGACCCACCAAAACTCTACTGAACACTATGCAGACCCACCAACACATTACTGACCCACCAACGCTCTACTGAACACTCTGCAGACCCACCAACACTTTACTGACCCACCAACACTCTACTGAACACTCTACTGACCCACCAACACTTTACTGACCCACCAACACTCTACTGAACACTTTACTGACCCACCAACACTCTACTGACCCACCAACGCTCTACTGACCCACCAACACTCTACTGAACACTCTACTGACCCACCAACACTCTACTGACCCACCAACACTCTACTGAACACTCTACTGACCCAACAAAACTCTACTGACCCACCAACGCTCTACTGACCCACCAACACTCTACTGAACACTCTACTGACCCACCAACACTCTACTGACCCACCAACACTCTACTGAACACTCTATTGAGCCACCAGCACTCTACTGACCCATCAACACTCTACTGAACACTCTACTGACCCACCAACGCTCTACTGACCCACCAACACTCTACTGACCCACCAACACTCTACTGAACACTCTGTTGACCCACCAACACTCTACTGACCCACCAACATTCTACTGACCCACCAACACTCTACTGACCCATCAAAACTCTACTGAACACTTTACTGACCCACCAACACTCTATTGAGCCACCAACACTCTACCGACCCACCAACACTCTACTGCCGCACCAACACTTTACTGACCCACCAACACTCTACTGAACGCTCTACTGACCCACCAACGCTTTACTGACCCACCAACACTCTACTGAACACTCTACTGACCCACCAACACTTTACTGACCCACCAACACTCCACTGAACACTCTACTGACCCACCAACGCTCTACTGACCCACCAAAACTCTATTCACTCACCAACACTCCACTCAACACTCTACTGACCCACCAACGCTCTACTGACCCACCAGCACTTTACTGACCCACCAACGCTCTACTCACTCACCAACACTCCACTCAACACTCTACTGACCCATCAACGCTCTACTGACCCACCAACGCTTTACTGACCCACCAACACTCTACTGAACACTTTATTGACCCACCAACACTCTATTGACCCACCAACGCTCTACTGACCCACCAACGCTCTACTCACTCACCAACACTCTACTGAACACTCTACTGACCCACCAACGCTCTACCGACCCACCAACACTCTACTGAACACTCTACTGACCCACCAACACTCTACTGGCCCACCAACGCTCTACTGACCCACCAACACTCTACTGAACACTCTACTGACCCACCAACACTCTACAGACCCACCAACACTCTACTGACCCATCAACACTCTACTGAACGCTCTACTGACCCACCAACACTATTGACCCACCAACGCTATACTGACCCATCAACACTCTACTGAACGTTCTACTGACCCACCAACACTCTACTGACCCACCAACACTCTACTGAACACTCTGCTGACCCACCGACATTCTACTGACCCACCAACACTCTATTGAACACTCTATTGACCCACCAATACTCTACTGAACATTCTATTGACCCACCAACACTCTACTGACCCACCAACATTCTACTGACCCACCAACATTCTACTGACCCACAAACACTCTACTGACCCACCAACGCTCTACTGACACACCAACACTCTACTGAACACTCTACTGACCCACCAATGCTCTACTGACCCATCAACACTCTACTGAACGCTCTACTGACCCACCAACACTCTACTGACCCACCAACACTCTACTGAATACTCTATGACCCACCAACACTCTACTGAGCCACCAACAATCTACTGACCCACCAACACTCTACTGACCCATCAACACTCTACTGAACACTCTACTGACCCACCGACATTCTACTGACCCACCAACAGTCTATTGAGCCACCAACAATCTACTAACCCACCAACACTCTATTGACCCATCAACACTCTACTGAACACTCTACTGACCCACCAACACTCTATTGAGCCACCAATACTCTACAGACCCACCAACACATTACTGACCCACCAACGCTCTACTGAACACTCTGCAGACCCACCAACACTTTACTGACCCACCAACACTCTACTGAACACTCTACTGACCAACCAACACTTTACTGACCCACCAACACTCTACTGACCCACCAACGCTCTACTCACTAACCAACACTCCACTGAACACTCTACCGACCCACCAACACTCTACTGACCCACCAACGCTCTACTGACCCACCAACACTCTACTGAACACTCTATTGACCCACCAAACCTCTACTGACCCACCAACACTCTACTGACCCACCAACACTTTACTGACCCACCAAAACTCTACTGAACACTATGCAGACCCACCAACACATTACTGACCCACCAACGCTCTACTGAACACTCTGCAGACCCACCAACACTTTACTGACCCACCAACACTCTACTGAACACTCTACTGACCCACACACACTTTACTGACCCACCAACACTCTACTGAACACTTTACTGACCCACCAACACTCTACTGACCCACCAACGCTCTACTGACCCACCAACGCTCTACTCACTCACCAACACTCCACTGAACACTCTACCGACCCACCAACACTCTACTGACCCCCCAACGCTCTACTGACCCACCAACACTCTACTAAACACTCTATTGACCCACCAACACTCTACTGACCCACCAACACTTTACTGACCCACCAAAACTCTACTGAACACTATGCAGACCCACCAACACATTACTGACCCACCAACGCTCTACTGAACACTCTGCAGACCCACCAACACTTTACTGACCCACCAACACTCTACTTAACACTTTACTGACCCACCAACACTCTACTGACCCACCAACGCTCTACTGACCCACCAACACTCTACTGAACACTCTACTGACCCACCAACACTCTACTGACCCACCAACACTCTACTGAACACTCTACTGACCCAACAACACTCTACTGACCCACCAACACATTACTGACCTACCAACACTCTACTGAACACTCTACTGACCCACCAACACTCTACTAACCCACCAACGCTCTACTGACCCACCAACGCTCTACTAACTCACCAACACTCTATTGAACACTCTACTGACCCATCAACACTCTACTGAACACTCTATTGACCCACCAACACTCTACTGACCCACCAAAATTCTACTGACCCACCAACACTCTACTGACCCATCAACACTCTACTGAACACTCTACTGACCCACCAACACTCTACTGACCCACCAACACTCTACTGACCCACCAACACTTTACTGACCCACCAACACTCTACTGAACACTATGCAGACCCACCAACACATTACTGACCCACCAACGCTCTACTGAACACTCTGCAGACCCACCAGCACTTTACTGACCCACCAACACTTTACTGACCCACCAACGCTCTACTGACCCACCAACACTCTACTCACTCACCAACACTCTACTGAACACTCTACTGACCCACCAACGCTTTACTGACCCACCAACACTCTACTGAACACTTTATTGACCCACCAACGCTCTACTGACCCACCAACGCTCTACTCACTCACCAACACTCTACTGACCCACCAACACTCTACTGACCCACCAACGCTCTACTGACCCACCAACACTCTACTGCACACTCTACTGACCCACCAACACTCTACTGACCCACCAACACTCTACTGAACACTCTACTGGCCCAACAACACTCTACTGACCCACCAACACTCTACTGACCCACCAACACTCTACTGAACACTCTACTGACCCAACAACACTCTACTGACCCACCAACGCTCTACTGACCCAACACAATCTACTGAACACTCTACTGACCCACCAACACTCTAGTGACCCAGTAGACTGGAGGACGAGTTCTGCTGCTGTTTGTTCTGATGACGCTTTAGTGGAACCAGGAGTTAAACTACGGTTTAATTCTCAGTTCTTATAAGACATGAGCGTCAGACAGGCGAGAGGAAATATGCGGCGACATGAAGGGCAAACACAGAGGAGAAGATGCAGGAAGACTCACAGCGTTCGGGATGATGAAGGTTTCTTCACTCTGGACCACCTCCTCTGCTCAAACAGCCTGATGCAACAAACACACCCAAAGTTACACACACATTAACACACACACATACACAGACATTAAGACACATTAACACACACACACACAGTAGCACACACATTAACACACACACATACACACACAATAACACACACACACAGTAGCATACACATTAACACAGACATTAACACACACACATTAACACACATTAAGACACATTAACACACACACATTAACACACACACATTAACACACACACACAGTAACACACACAGTAACACACATTCACACACACATTAACATACACATTAACACACATTGTAGCACACACATTAACACACATTAACACACACACATAAACACACATTAACACACACAGTAACATACATTAACACACATTAACACACACACATACCCACACATTAACACACACACACACATTAACACATACACAGTAACACACATTAACACACACATTAACACACATTGTAGCATACACATTAACACATATTAACACACACACATACACACACATTAACACACACACACACAGTAACACACACAGTAACACACATTAACACACACACATTAACACAAATTGTAGCACACACATTAACACACATTAACACACACACATACACACACATTAACACACACACAGTAACACACACAGTAACACACATTAACACACACACATTAACACACAATTAACACACATTGTAGCACACACATTAAAACACATTAACACACACACATACACACACATTAACACACACACATTAACACACACACAGTAACACACATTAACACACATTAACACACACACATTAACACACACATTAACACACATTGTAGCACACACATTAAGACACATTAACACACACACATACACACACATTAACACACACATTAACACACACAAATTAACACACACAGTAACACACATTAACACACACACATTAAAACACACACATTAAAACACACACATTAACACACATACATTTACACACACAGTAACACGCACACAGTAACAGACACAGTAACACACATTAACACACACACATTAACACACACACAGTAACACACACACAGTAACACACACATACACACACATTAACACACACACATTAACACACACACAGTAACACACATTAACGCACACACATTAACACACATACATTTACACACACAGTAACACGCACACAGTAACAGACACAGTAACACACATTAACACACACACATTAACACACACACAGTAACACACACACAGTAACACACACATACACACACATTAACACACACATACACACACATTAACACACACACATTAACACACACACAGTAACACACATTAACGCACACACATTAACACACACACACACACATTAACACACACACATATACACACATTAAGACACACATTAACACACATTAACACACACATATTAACACACACACAGTAGCACACAAATTAACACACATTAACACACACATACACACACATTAACACACACACATTAACACACACACAGTAACACACGTTAACACACACATTAACACACACACAGTAACACACGTTAACACACACATTAACACACACACATTAACACACACACAGTAGCACACACATTAACACACATTAACACACACACAGTAACACACACACAGTAACACACACATTAACACACACACATTAACACACACACAGTAAATCACACATTAATACACATTAACACACACACAGTAACACACACATTAACACACACACAGTAACACACACATTAACACACATTAACACACACACAGTAACACACACATTAACACACACATTAACACACATTAACACACACATTCACACACACACACATTCACACACACAGTAACACACATTAACACACACACATTAACACACACAGTAACACACATTAACACACACACAGTAGCACACACATTAACACACACACACAGTAACACACATTAACACACACACAGTAACACACATTAACACACACACAGTAGCACACACATTAACACACACAGTAACACACATTAACACACACACAGTAGCACACACATTAACACACACACAGTAACACACAAAGTAACACACATTAACACACACACAGTAGCACACACATTAACACACACACAGTAACACACACAGTAACACACACACATTAACACACTCAGTACACACATTAACACACACACAGTAGCACACACACAGTAACACACAAAGTAACACACATTAACACACACACAGTAGCACACACATTAACAAACACACAGTAACACACACAGTAACACACACACATTAACACACATTAACACACACACAGTAGCACACACATTAACACACATTATTCCCCCTTAATTTACCTGAACGGAATTTACCATTAAATCTACTCTCTCATCTTTTCAGGAACTCTTAATATTTGTGTCCTGCTATCAGCCAGTTTCCATCCTCTTTTATCACCAATGGAAAATGATAAATACTCACTATCTGTTGGAAAACTGTTTGGTGACTGACTTTATTTCTGTCAGGCTGAAGAGACAGAAGTTGGAAAAAGACGATTCTCTTGGCGTTTAAAATAACAACACGAAACAGCTTAAAAGGACCTCGTTTATTTATTTTACAATTCATTAAACAACAGCTGCTGATTAAACTGGATGTTAAACAGTGAGATGATTATAGGAGCTGATTTTAGCGAGTAATCGAGCAGCAACGCATGACCGTGACCGTGATATCTTCCAGATGCCCCATTGTTGTTTTGGAAAATAGAGGCCGTTTGTCAATATGCGTTCTTGAGCGTTCTCGTGTCCTCGTGACACGTCATCAGCCTCAGCTGTTCCAATTGCCGAGATCGCCAGACCGAGAACGCACCAAATCCCCGGATGTTACTCTCGCCCCGCCCTCTTTGCCCAGCATGCATCAGAGCAGACTTGTCCGTTCTTGAGATTGACAGCTGTCCCAGCATGCACTGCAGCAGCAGCAGCTTTCAATGGAGCGCTCCATTGAAAGTTAAAAGTTCTCTTTCTGTTGTTCAATCAAAGTACATTTTAGTATCATTTGATGCGAGAATATTATACTTGAAGCGTCACCATATGGCCCACCAACACACTACTGAACACTGATTTTATGCGTAATTTAAAAAAAGATTTCCGAAGTTGAGAGGCCCGTGTGCAGCAGCCAGGGCTGACGTTAGCCCGTCTGCAGCAGCCAGGGCTAACGTTAGCCCGTCTGCAGCAGCCAGGGCTAACTTTAGCCCGTCTGCTGCAGTCAGGGCTAACGTTAGCCCGTCTGCAGCAGCCAGGACTAACTTTAGCCCGTCTGCAGCAGCCAGGGCTAACTTTAGCCCGTCTGCTGCAGTCAGGGCTAACGTTAGCCCGTCTGCAGCAGCCAGGGCTAACTTTAGCCCGTCTGCTGCAGTCAGGGCTAACGTTAGCCCGTCTGCAGCAGCCAGGGCTAACTTTAGCCCGTCTGCTGCAGTCAGGGCTAACGTTAGCCCGTCTGCAGCAGCCCTCTCTCGGCATAGCCTTGTGTGAAGGACCGCTGGCTCTGATGGCCATAATTTTGTTTTATTTGGCAAAATGTTTATTTGAGTTGTGTTTATCTGACTGTGTTCATTATTATTCCCCCTTTAAATAAAAAAAAGGAATAATTTATTATTATCTAGAGACGATTAATAACAGATGAAATGCAGCTCTAGACGAGCTGAGCATGTGGTGAAGTCACGAGTACGCATCGTTCCAACTGACCCATATCTATACTGCTTGCTCACATTCTCACCAACTCCAGACTTTCCTGTGTTCTTGCCAATACCAGACTTGATGAGAACGCGAGTACTGACTGGCGTTCTTGTGAATTGAGAAACGGCCAAACACCCCCGCCGGCGCCGCTGAAGAAGTTCTCGAATAGGCTCCGCCAGCACCTTGGCGGGAAACTGCTGTGCGTCCCTAGAAATTCCAGACTGATGGTGCAAAAGCATACCAGTAAAACTGGTTCACGACCAGAAGCAAGCGACATTTGATGTGTGCGGTTGAAGAAGTCTAATCTGCCCGTTACACACACAGTTAAACACACACACACACACACACACACACACACACTAACACACACGGGCGTCAGCCGCGTTCAGATAGGAAATGCTTTGTGTGTGTAGGTTCAGGTGAGGGTGTGTACCTGTAGTCATCAAAGCCGCCATCAGTCCGTCCTCCTGCTGAAAACAACATCTGATTGGTTACTAAGCAACGGCTCCTGATTATATCTGAACTAGAGTTTCCTGAAGGAACCAGCAGCTGCTGAGGCTGTTGGCCATCCTGAAGGTGAAGCAAGTTAGAAACCTTTTTGGATTTTAAAACACAGCTTTAGTCTCTAGTTTATTTTAATATGTGTTTATCTTATGCGTATTTTCCCTTCAGTGGTCTACATGGGTGGACTGAGACACTTTCTACATGGGTAGACTGAGACACTTTCTACATGGGTAGACTGAGACACTTTCTACCTGGGTGGACTGAGACACTTTCTACATGGTTGGACTGAGACACTTTATACATGGGTGGACTGAGACACTGGACTGAGACACTTTCTACATGGGTGGACTGAGACACTTTTTACCTGGGTGGACTGATACACTTTCTACCTGGGTGGACTGAGACACTTTCTACCTGGGTGGACTGAGACACTTTCTACATGGGTGGGCTGAGACACTCTCTACCTGGGTGGACTGAGACACTTTCTACCTGGATGGACTGAGACACTTTCTACCTGGGTGGACTGAGACACTTTCTACCTGGGTGGACTGAGACATTTTTCTACCTGGGTGGACTGAGACACATTCTACATGGGTGGACTGAGACACTTTCTACTTAGGTGGACTGAGACACTTTCTACATGGGTGGACTGAGACATTTTTCTACCTGGGTGGACTGAGACACTTTCTACATGGGTGGACTGAGACACTTTCTACATGGGTGGACTGAGATACTTTCTACATGGGTGGACTGAGATACTTTCTACATGGGTGGACTGAGACACTTTCTACATGGGTGGACTGAGACACTTTCTACCTGGGTGGACCGAGACATTTTTCTACCTGGGTGGACTGAGACACTTTCTACATGGGTGGACTGAGACACTTTCTACCTGGGTGGACTGAGACACTTTCTACCTGGGTGGACTGAGACACTTTCTACATGGGTGGACTGAGACACTTTCTACCTGGGTGGACTGAGACACTTTCTACCTGGGTGGACTGAGACACTTTCTACATGGGTGGACTGAGACACTTTCTACCTGGGTGGACTGAGATACTTTCTACATGGGTGGACTGAGACACTTTCTACCTGGGTGGACTGAGACACTTTCTACATGGGTGGACTGAGACACTTTCTACCTGGGTGGACTGAGACACTTTCTACATGGGTGGACTGAGACACTTTCTACCTGGGTGGACTGAGACACTTTCTATCTGGGTGGACTGAGATACTTTCTACATGGGTGGACTGAGACACTTTCTACCTGGGTGGACTGAGACACTTTCTACATGGGTGGACTGAGATACTTTCTACATGGGTGGACTGAGATACTTTCTACATGGGTGGACTGAGACACTTTCTACCTGGGTGGACTGAGACACTTTCTACCTGGGTGGACTGAGACATTTTTCTACCTGAGTGGACTGAGACACATTCTACATGGGTGGACTGAGACACTTTCTACCTAGGTGGACTGAGACAGTTTCTACCTGGGTGGACTGGGACATTTTTCTACCTGGGTGGACTGAGACACTTTCTACATGGGTAGACTGAGATACTTTCTACCTGGATGGACTGAGACACTTTCTACCTGGGTGGACTTAGATACTTTCTACCTGGGTGGACTGAGACACTTTCTACCTAGGTGGACTGAGACACTTTCTACATGGGTGGACTGAGACATTTTTCTACCTAGGTGGACTGAGATACTTTCTACCTGGATGGACTGAGACACTTTCTACCTGGATGGACTGAGACACTTTCTACCTGGGTGGACTGAGACATTTTTCTACCTGGGTGGACTGAGACATTTTTCTACCTGGGTGGACTGAGACATTTTTCTACCTGGGTGGACTGAGACACTTTCTACATGGGTGGACTGAGACACTTTCTACATGGGTGGACTGAGACACTTTCTACCTGGGTGGACTGAGACACTTTCTACATGGGTGGACTGAGACACTTTCTACCTGGGTGGACTGAGATACTTTCTACATGTGTGGACTGAGACACTTTCTACCTGGGTGGACTGAGACACTTTCTACATGGGTGGACTGAGACACTTTCTACATGGGTGAACTGAGACACTTTCTACCTGGGTGGACTGAGATACTTTCTACATGGGTGGACTGAGACACTTTCTACATGGGTGGACTGAGACACTTTCTACCTGGGTGGACTGAGACACTTTCTACCTGGGTGGACTGAGACACTTTCTACCTGGGTGGACTGAGACACTTTCTACATGGGTGGACTGAGATACTTTCTACATGGGTGGACTGAGACACTTTCTACCTGGGTGGACTGAGACACTTTCTACCTGGGTGGACTGAGACACTTTCTACATGGGTGGACTGAGATACTTTCTACATGGGTGGACTGAGATACTTTCTACATGGGTGGACTGAGACACTTTCTACCTGGGTGGACTGAGACACTTTCTACCTGGGTGGACTGAGATTTGACATTTAATGGTTTGGTAATTATAAAATTGAAACTGGAACAAGAGTAATTTTCTCTGAATATAGGATTTCTGGAGCTTATTTCCTGTTTTCATTTTTGTAAATAAATATATTCTCTCCAGTTTTTGCTAAATTTTCTTGTTTTTATTTTGTTTCCAGATGAGTTTGTTATTTAGTGTGTGGATGTTGAAATTAGAGCAACAGGACTTCAGGGTTAAAGGAAAAATCTGCTCATATTCATGAAATCACCGCAATCGTTTTAGTTTTAGTTCTAAATAATGATCCATTGATTATTTCCTGCTGACTGAACTTTTCCTTTAAAGACTTTTTCAAACAATAATTAAATCCTCTTCAGGAAACAGCAATAAATCCTCAAACTGAAGTTCATAAAGTTTCAAAGTAGCGTTTCCAAACCGATCACTCAGTAAACAGACATGCAGCGTTGCCATGGTGACGGTGTGTTTGCGTGTGTGGGCGTGTCGTACCCAGCTCCACGGAGCGTGTGCGAGGGTTGCACTGCTTGTGACCCTTGCAGCCTCTGAGCTCCATCAGCTGGACGTGCAGCTGATTGAGAATGGTCCGATCCAACGAGCTGACGGCATTTATCAGCTGCAGACACCATGGGAGAAACTTCAGCTTGCTTTGGGTTCCCAGTAAATGTACTGGTTCCAGGAAATAACACAACCAGTGCAGCTTTAGTATCCAGAGACAGACACCCCATGATGGAGAGCTGCTGAGTGTTTCAAAGGTTCCTCAAAGGAAGACCAGAGCTGCACGGTTCATCTTCCACATGTGAAGCTAGCAGGCGGTTAGATGGCGTTACCTGGTATGGGTCGGTGTTTAGATCGAAGTATTCCAGGAATCCAGTGGCAAACTCACAAAACAGGAAGTTGTGTGTCTCGTTGATGGTCCTCAGACACCAGTAGGTGTTGTTGTTGGCGCTGGTGCAGGCGCAGAACGGTCCCACTGAAACACAAACACAGCCAGTCCTCAGACCCCCCCATGCTAACCACCAATGTCCAGCAGAGACACCTGGTGGTCATTTCTTTCACAGACACGGCAGGTGAAGAGTTCAGGAAAACACAAAGACCAAACGACATGAAGCTAAACGCGGTGATGCTGGAAACCGAGCAGCTCTAGGGTGGAGAGGAGGTTCCTAACCGCAGCTGCAGAGCCCTGATTGGTTCTAAGCTGTCTGAGGACACAAAGCGGGACTTTCCTGGTCTTCTACACCTGAACTAATGAAGTCCTGAACCGGTCAAAGGCTGCAGAGACAGGCTTCCTGTGGAAACCTGTATAGTACTAGTATACGTTTGATTGGTTTTAATTTATAGCGCCCCCTGGAGGAAACTCCACCAGCCGCCACTGCATCTGTGGCCACTTTTACTAATGATGCAAATTCCAAAACAAATCAACTTATCTTCCCTGTAAAGATAATATAGAATATAGAAGTAGATAAGTTCGACCAGCAGTGACGTAACATGGATTTCTCCAAACAGCCGAACTGAATCTGTCGAGAAGAAACTTAGAAACCATTTGATGTCAAAGTTATGGACCATCCATCCGTCCATTAAATAAGTTTCCATCACTCCTTCCTAAAGGAAGCATCCAGAGAAATGCTGCCTGGCGTCATGGAGAGTTTTTATAGAGTGTCTGAATGATTGAGCTGTTTTCTCAATAAAAAAACAACTAATAAGGTAATGAGTTAATATATTTAATACTCAGCCTATTACCAAATATTCATACACAGTGTAGTTTGGATTCGATTGCAATGGTTCCTGTATTAGTGCCAATAATCCAGTAATAAATGATTATTTGGTTATTTTATTGAACTGCAGAGAATAATTAATAAACATCGTTGTACGGCTCGTTCTTCTTTACTTCAGTTCTCTGAAAATCACCAGAATTTAGAAAATAAAGGTTATTGTGTAAATGTCCAACCTTCAGCTGCACCTGTCCTCATCTGACCCTGACAGAGAAATCTGTTCCTAAATCTCCAATGTTTGCTGAAAAGGTGGAAAAGGTTCATTGAATTGAATTGTGTTCTACAGTCTGATTACAGGCCTCTAAGTGATACTGGAGTCTGATTAAAGGCCTCCAGCTTTAAGTCATATAAAATGAATGTTACATAGATCATTATACTGGTTTGGTTGAACTGGGATTAACTGGGTTCTGAACTATCAGGGTCAGTTATTAAATATTAGTATTACAGGCCGTCCATGGAGCTTAGGGTTAGGTGACCCCTGACCTGTAACGCTTAGGGTCAGGGGTCAACTGTAGTCTGTAGAAATGAATGGAAGTCATGGGAAGTCCCCACAAGAATAGTGTAACACGTGTGTGTGTGTCCCGTACATGTCCAGAAGGGGGCGGTCTGCCAGTGCTGGTTGTCGTGGGTGAAGCAGGTGAGTCCGGGCATCGAACATGTGTCGTTGTTTCTAATCCTCTTGATCATCTTCCTCATCTTCTTCCTCCTCTTCTGCTCCTTCTGAATCCAGATCTTCTTGTTCCAGGCCCCGTCTTTCCTGCAGCACAGGTACAGGTGTTTACAGGTGAGAAACCTGGCCAGGATCAGCCTGCTCTGATACCTCTGACCTACCTGAAGGGGTGAAGACCTCCCCTGAGGCGGAGCTTCTTCTTCAGCTTGGCCTTGTACCTGAACACAAGCTGAATGGGACTCTGCACTGACTTCCATTCATTTCTATGCAGTAACACATCAGCAGCACACACCTCCCCCTAAACACCACCTCAGTTCACAGCTAGTCCTAACCCCCCACCCCCCAGGAGGAGCTTTCCTGGTGGGAACCAATTGGCTGCTTCTCCCAGAGGAGCAGATTCTGGAGAAGTGTCCCCACAAGCTGATAAAAATGGCTACACTCACACACACACACTCCTTTAGACTGACTTCTATCCATCCTGGCAACCCAACACTAATCCTAACAACCCTGTTGTCATGGAGACCACCCTGTGGGGGGATCAGACTAATACTCTTTCAGCTAAAGGCCTGTTTTTATAATCCAGTTAACGATTAATTGATTACTAAATCAGTTGATGATTATTTAATGGATTAAATGATAAATTGTTGCAGTCCTACTGCTGGTGGCTCCTTTCTGGATGCGTACTCACAGATACTTGTTGCAGTCACACTCTAGGGGGCGGGATTTCTTCAGGTGACCTCTGACCTCTCTCAGGTTCTTTATCCTGGTCTGCAGAGTCTCGATCTGCAAAAGACCAGATGTTCTGTTTCTCCAGGTATCGGCCGAGACCGGGGCTGGTCCTGACCACAGACAGCCTTCCTTTACCATCCTCAGTTATATCGTATCTTATCGTATTTTATCATATCGTATGTTATCGTATTTTATGGTATCATATCCTTCACTATTTCAACTCAGAAAATGACAAACAGTGTGACTTCAGTGTGCACCATACGATGTTAGCCTACAGTTAACAGGTGAGCCCTTCCTACATTTGTGGCAGTTCTACTTTCTGCGAGACAAACAAAGCTCAGCGTTTTGGTTTCTGTTGCAGAGTTTGCATATGCAATGTTGCCAATGTGT
>CM060062.1:47730439-47780439 GCA_030533445.1 Cyprinodon diabolis
CTCAGCTGCACATGAGACGCCACTGACTGGGAAAGGCTCTCTGTTTGAGGTCCACTCACTGCTGCCACCTGCTGCTGGAACAAGGTAACACTCACTCTTCTTGGAGAAGAACGATTTCTTCTTGAACGACTTCAAGATGGGGGGCCGGAGGTTGGTGGGCAGGAGGTCACTGAAGTCGCAGCTGCAGGCATCTGAGTTGGGAAGGTACAGCTGAGATTTGATGCTGATTGGATGTCGGTGGTTGGACACGCCCCTTTGGTAGCTTTTGACCCTGCCCCCTTCACTCTTGCATTTGGAGAGCCGCAGTTTTCCTGAAGCATCCTCCTCACACTGCCACTTCTAAAAACATAGAGAACAACGTGTCAGGAAGCTGAGCTCAGTTTGGTGCGGATAAACATCAGTCCAACTTGGGTTCAGGTCTTCACTGCCTATACACCGCCACCATTTCAAGGAAACACTTATGACCAGGGAAGTCCATTTCCTGGACCCAGAACCTTCCAGAAGCAGATAAAAGGAATTACTCCCGAACCAAGAATATGAAATAGAAACTACAACATAAGGTCATCGAACCATAAGCTTTGGTCTTTCTGATGTCTGAACAAGACCTGGACTGTTGGCCACTCTGAGCTGAAATGGTACCTGTAAATTCTCAGCTGACCCTGAATGCAGCGTCAGGGCAAAAGAGTTAAACACAACCTTTCAGTGCCAAAAACAAGACGGAAAGGACAGAAGGACGGGACCCAGCAGAGAACCAAGGACAGACCAATGGACAGGACCCAGGAGAGAATAGGACCGAGAACATAACTCTGTACTAAACGTAGGACAGAACTTTGGAAGGAGAACAGGGCCTTAAAACGTGGAGGAACTGATGGAGCCATTAGAACCATAAGCTTTGATTCTTCTAAAGAATCAAAAATATTCAATATGATGAAAGAAGAAGTTCCTCCTACATGGAAACGGTTACAGAGGAAGGAGCCCAGGAGGAACCTTCTTTTTGTCAAGTTCTGGACCAGAGGAGGTTAATGGCAAAGAGTCTCCCAGTGCTTGAAGTACCTGTCCAGTCTGCTGGCAGGGCGTCTGGTACTCAGCTCTCTGGCACAGGTCTTTGACACGCTGGTGTTTGGGTAGGACGTTCTCCTCCTCCGACACCTCCTTCCCCTCCACCCGCTGATGAAGCAGCTTCCTGTGAGAAAAAGAGTTTCAGCCCAGAACTTCCCGGATGATCTGGTTCTGGTTCCGTGAACTGTTTCCCTGGAGATAGATATGATGTGACACAGAGGCTGCTCCACGAGAACATGCAAGACCACCAGCTGATCACCAAAGGTCAGGAAGCAGATCAGCAATCCTTCACTGACAGCGGATGCTTCTGGACCAACAGACTGGCAAAGAATCAAAGGTCAGCATCCAGCACAACCAGTCAGCAGGAAGGTCAAATATCTGCTGACTTACTCCATAAGGAGATTCCATCCCGTTATCTCAGAACAGACCCTACAGGTACCAGGAGACCCCTTCTGTAGGATCTCAGGGTGCTTTCAGAGCACAAAGAATGCACAGCTCCTCTAGAAGGTTCTAGACTGCTTTGATCCAGTTGAACTTTCAGTGTTAGCAAAACTATTGTCTTCATCTAAACCTTCAACTTGGATGTTAGATCCAGTTCCAACCAGGTTATTTAAGGAGGTATTCCCTTTGATCTCCTCCTCCATTTTAGATGTGATTAATCTATCTCTGTTACAGGGATATGTACCTAAAGCTTTTAAGGTTGCTGGAATTAAACCTCTGTTTAAGAAACCGTCTCTTGACCCAGATGACTTGGTCAATTATAGACCTATATCCAATCTTCCTTTCTGATCTAAAATTCTTGAGAAAGTAGTTGCCAAACAAGTGTGCGATCACTTCCACCAAAATGAACTTTTTGAAGAGTTTCAGTCTGGCTGTAGAGCTCATCATAGCACTGAAACAGCTCTGGTGAAAGTCACTAATGATATTCTCATGGCCTCAGATAATGGACTTGTATCTGTGCTCGTCCTGTTGGATCTTAGTGCTGCATTTGATCCAGTTGATCATAATATTCTTTTAGAAAGACTTGAATATTTTGTTGGAATTAAAGGAACAGCACTAGACTGGTTTAAATCTGATCTATCTGATCGATTTCAGTTTGTTCATGTTAATGACAGATCTTCCTCATGCTCAAAGGTTACCTGTGGAGTACCACAGGGATCAGTGCTAGGACCAATTCTCTTTACTTTATACATGCTCCCAATCGGTAGAATTATTAGACAGCATGGGATTAATTTCCACTACATGGATGGTGGTTCCATTCTGTCTGCTTCAGAAACACCTTCATGACCTCCACCTTCATGACCTCCACTAAAACGTCCAGAGGCAGCTGTGGTCTGTTGGGATGGTCTGCAGTGGTCTGGAGCAGTTTCTGAACTAAAGGCAGGTGGTTGTGTTTAATTACCCTCTTTCCACCAGGAAGGAGTCTCTCCACACCTTTGGCTTCCTGTTCACCTGAAACCTGGAGCACACAGAGGAACAGCAGGTTGAGTTCTACCAGCCCACCATCCAACAGCATCCAACTGCAGTCCAGCTACCATCCAACCACCATCCAACAGCATCCAACACAATCCAACAGCATCCAACACCATCCAGCTACCATACCACAGCATCCAACACCATCCAACTACCATCCTACTACAATCTAACACCATCCAACAGCATCCAGCCATCATCCTACAACCATCCGACAGCATCCAACACCATCCAACCACCATCCAACAGCATCCAACACCATCCAACAGCATCTGACAGCATCCACCACCATCCGACAGCATCCAACTACTATCCAACAGCATCCAACAGCATCCAACTACCATCCAACACCATCCAACACCATCCAACTACCATCCAACAGCATCCAACAGCATCCAACCAGAATCCAACAGCATTCAACAGCATCCAACAGCCTCCAACACCATCCAACCACCATCCAACAGCTTCCAACTACCATCCAGCAGCATCCAACTACCATGCAACAGCATCCAACAGCATGCAACAACCATCTGACAGCATCCATCCACCATCCGACAGCATCCAACTACCATCCAACAGCATCCAGCAGCATGCAACTAGCAACCAGTAGCCTCCAACACCATCTAACCACCATCCAACAATATTCAACACACTCCAACACCGTCCAACTACCATCCAACAGCATCCAGCAGCATCCAACTACCATCCAACACCATCCAACACCATCCAACTACCATCCAACAGCATCCAATCACAATCCAACAGCATTCAACAGCATCCAACAGCCTCCAACACCATCCATCCACCATCCAACAGCTTCCAACTGCCATCCAGCAGCATCCAACTACCATGCAGAAGCATCCAACAGCATGCAACAACCATCTGACAGCATCCATCCACCATCCGACAGCATCCAACTACCATCCAACAGCATCCAATCATGCTTAGTGTGAGGGATTGTATTTGAGTCAATGAGTCGATGCAATCAACTGGTTTTCCTTAGATAGAAAACTTTGTATCAATTTGACTGTATGATCTGGTTGAACTGTAAAGTGCCTTGAGATGACATGTGTTGTGAATTTGGTGCTATATAAATAAACTGAATTGAATTGAAATGAATTGAATCATCCATCCATCCGTCATCATCATCCATCCATCCATCATCCATCCATCCTCCATCCATCATCCATCCATCCATCCATCCATCATCCATCCATCATCCATCCATCCATCCATCCATCCCTCCATCATCCATCCATCCATCCATCCATCCATCCATCCGTCCATCTTCAATCCATCCGTCATCATCATCCATCCCTCCATCATCCATCCATCCATCATCCATCCATCCATCCATCCGTCCATCTTCCATCCATCCGTCATCATCATCCATCCCTCCATCATCCATCCATCCATCTTCCATCCATCCTTCATCATCATCCATCCATCCATCATCTATCTATCCATCCATCCATCATCCATCCATCCATCATCTATCTATCCATCCATCCATCATCCATCCATCCATCCATCCATTCATCCGTCCATCTTCCATCCATCCGTCATCATCATCCATCCCTCCATCATCCATCCATCCATCATCCATCCATCCATCCATCCATCTTCCATCCACCCTTCATCATCCTCCATCCCTCCATCATCCGTCCATCCATCCATCCATCCTCATCATCATCATCATCAGCATCATCATCATCACCATCCATCCATCCGTCCATCCATCCATCCATCCATCCATCCATCCATCCATCCATCCATCCATCCCTCCATCATCCATCCATCCATCCATCATCCCTCCATCATCCATCCATCCATCCATCCATCCATCCATCCCTCCATCATCCATCCATCCATCCATCCATCATCCCTCCATCATCCATCATCCATCCGTCCATCCATCCATCCATCCATCCTCATCATCATCATCATCCATCCATCCATCCGTCCATCCATCCATCCATCCATCCTCATCATCATCATCATCCATCCATCCCTCCATCATCCATCCATCCATCCATCCATCCCTCCATCATCCATCCATCCATCATCCATCCGTCCATCCATCCATCCATCCTCATCATCATCATCATCCATCCATCCATCCGTCCATCCATCCATCCATCCATCCTCATCATCATCATCATCCATCCATCCATCCGTCCATCCATCCATCCATCCACGCTATGGGCTCTGAATAGCCCCTCTGGGTGTTTCCACCTGTTGGCTGATTTGTCGGTGTCCAGCAGGGATAGGATGGACTTTCCGTCCATGTCTGGAGGAATATCGATGCCGGCGATGTCCAGGATGGTTGGAGCCAGATCGATGTTCAGAACCATGTGAGCGTTACTGAAACGAACACCCAGATTTTCATGGTTAGGATCCGTCATGATTAAAGTTCTCAAACAGGGAGATAAATTCCTGACTTTCCTTCAATTTGTAGATAAAATAAAGATCCAACTCTGGAAAGTTTCTGTTGCTAAGCTACAGCAGAGCGACGAGGCATGGTTGTCTAGAGATGTGCTTCTGTGTAGCATTTCAAAGTAAATAATTCATGTTAAATTGGGCTGAGAAAGCTTTAAACGCAGTGAAGAGCAGTAAATCTGCTCATGGTGCCGCAGCTCTGAGGGCAATAATCTGCTTTAGCCGCTACACCGACTCCCGTTCCCTCTGAGGAACACTGAAATCAGATCTAAATGATGGACTCTGCTGTCACTCTGATCAGTTTTAAGCTTAATTTGGTGCTGATTTCTAACAGAAGAGCTGCAGAGCTGATCCAGATGTTAGCTCAGCTCCTCCAGACAGATCCCTGATCTGTCAGGCTTTAATGAAATCATTTAGTTAATCAGAGGGGCTATTGAAGATCAATCCTTCAGCCACTGCAGCCTCAGAGGAGGGCCGTGCCGAGGCTTCGTCAGTGCTGGGGGGGGCGTTGGGTTGGTGCTTACATGCTGCCTTGCTCCACGTTTGGTCCTCTGATGTAAAACGGTACCCTGATGTCGAATTCATACGGCATGGATTTACCTGCAGACACAGGGCAGAACACGTCACTGGCCTTGGTGCTGAATCTGAGGTGGTCTGAGCAGGTTCATAGTTAAGGTCTCTTTCTGTTTGCAGGCTTCAAAGCTCAGCCTCCCAGTTTATTCCTGTTCTTATGAACATCCAATTATAAGCATAGAAGTGCAGAACAGGAAGCTGAAATGGATCAATGAGCAGAATGAGCAAAACCTGATCTAATAAAGGCCAGACTGAGCAAAGCTAAGCTGAGGAAGTAACCCAAGAAATCTAGCTATCATGAGACAGGTTACCTACAGACTAAGCTAAGCTAAGCAGAAATGGGCTAACTGAGTGGCCTCTAATTGAAATCATGGACGGCTGGTGTCCTGAAACTTTCTGCTGCATCACTATCAGCAGGCTGATGATGGAGTTAAAACTGGAACCAATCTAAAAACTCCAGGATAGCAGCCTTACAAGTTAGCAGTCCTCCAGGACAGCAGCCCTATGGGACAGCAGTCCTACAGGACAGCAGCCCTATGGGACAGCAGTCCTACGGGAAAGCAGTCCTACGGGACAGCAGCCCTACAGGACAGCAGTCCTACAGGACAGCAGCCCTACAGGACAGCAGTCCTACGGGACAGCAGTCCTACGGGACAGCAGTCCTACGGGAAAGCAGTCCTACGGGAAAGCAGTCCTACGGGACAGCAGCCCTACAGGACAGCAGCCCTACAGGACAGCAGCCCTACAGGACAGCAGTCCTACGGGACAGCAGTCCTACGGGACAGCAGTCATACGGGAAAGCAGTCCTACGGGAAAGCAGTCCTATGGGACAGCAGCCCTACAGGACAGCAGCCCTACAGGACAGCAGTCCTACGGGACAGCAGTCCTACGGGACAGCAGTCCTAAGGGAAAGCAGTCCTATGGGACACCAGCCCTACAGGACAGCAGCCCTACGGGACAGCAGCCCTACAGGACAGCAGCCCTACGGGACAGCAGCCCTACAGGACAGCTTTCCTATGGGACAGCAGCCCTCCAGGACAGCAGCCCTATGGGACAGCAGCGCTATAAGTCAGCAGTCCTACGGTACAGCAGTCCTACGGGACAGCAGTCCTACGGGACAGCAGTCCTACGGGACAGCAGCCCTACCGGACAGCAGCCCTATGGGACAGCAGCCCTACAGGACAGCAGCCCTACGGGACAGCAGTCCTACGGGACAGCAGTCCTAAGGGAAAGCAGTCCTATGGGACACCAGCCCTACAGGACAGCAGCCCTACGGGACAGCAGCCCTAAAGGACAGCAGCCCTACAGGACAGCAGTCCTATGGGACAGCAGTCCTACGGGACAGCAGCCCTACAGGTCAGCAGTCCTACGGTACAGCAGCCCTACGGGACAGCAGTCCTACGGGACAGCAGCCCTACCGGACAGCAGCCCTATTGGACAGCAGCCCTATGGGACAGCAGCCCTACAGGACAGCTTTCCTATGGGACAGCAGCCCTCCAGGACAGCAGCCCTCCAGGACAGCAGCCCTATGGGACAGCTTTCCTATGGGACAGCAGCCCTATGGGACAGTAACCCTAAGGGAAAGCAGCCCTATGGGACAGCAGCCCTACAGGACAGCAGCCCTACGGGACAGCAGTCCTACGGGACAGCAGTCCTAAGGGAAAGCAGTCCTATGGGACACCAGCCCTACAGGACGGCAGCCCTACGGGACAGCAGCCCTAAAGGACAGCAGCCCTACAGGACAGCAGTCCTACGGGACAGCAGTCCTACGGGACAGCAGCCCTACGGGACAGCAGCCCTATGGGACAGCAGCCCTACAGGTCAGCAGTCCTACGGGACAGCAGCCCTACCGGACAGCAGCTCTATTGGACAGCAGCCCTATGGGACAGCAGCCCTACAGGACAGCTTTCCTATGGGACAGCAGCTCTCCAGGACAGCAGCCCTATGGGACAGCAGCCCTATGGGACAGCAGCCCTACAGGACAGCTTTCCTATGGGACAGCAGCCCTCCAGGACAGCAGCCCTATGGGACAGCTTTCCTATGGGACAGCAGCCCTATTGGACAGCAGCCCTATGGGACAGCAGCCCTACAGGACAGCTTTCCTATGGGACAGCAGCCCTCCAGGACAGCAGCCCTATGGGACAGCTTTCCTATGGGACAGCAGCCCTATGGGACAGCAGCCCTATGGGACAGCAGCCCTATGGGACAGCAGACCTATGGGACACCTGGACCCTTCCTACAGAATCTAGTGGTGAATCCCTGCAGGATGGACCATGGTTACCTTTGACTAGGCCGAACTGTCCGATGTGGTAGCCGTGGTCTGAGGTGTAGATGATGTAGGTGTTCTCCAGCTCACCCGTCTCCACCAGCATGTCGTAAAGCTGCAGAAACAAACAGGTTTTTCTCCATCTGCTCCACGTGCAGATGTTTCCCCTCCAGCATCATTACCTTCTCCATGCTGTCGTCTACAGACAGCAGCGTCTGCAGCCGCTTCCTCTGCAGCATGTTGGTGAACTCCATGTGGATGGGCTTCATGGGGCCAGTGTAACGCATGATCCAGTGCTTGTCCATGTTTGGAGCATAGTTATAACTGGGAGTTCTGGTCAGACAGGTGAAGGAGAGAAAATACGATATGCTCCTGTCATCAGCCAATCAAACACCAGCATTCCAAGGCACCAAGAAAAACTGATGTTCTTAAACACAAACATGCTGACTGTTGAAATACGTCTCATAAATAAAAACCTCTCCGTTTCTGAGGAGACTTCAGCGGGGGACAGAGCAACCAACCCCGAGCCAGTGACTGTATGCTTCCCCCCGCCTGCCTTACCGGGCAGCACAGGGCCGCCGTTTTACAGGCTACCATCACCGGGTCGCCGGGGTTCCCAGAGCAGCCCCCCGGTGGAACCGAGCACCCCAGCAGAACCGTTCTGCTGCACTGCAGTCCACCAAAATCCCAGACGATTTTGAAATTCCCCCCGGACATTTTTTTAGGTCTGTAAAGTAGGACATGTCCGGGAAAAAGGGGACGTCTGGTCACTCAACCATATCAACAATCTGATGTTTCAGTGAGTGAGTGCTTGTTGCTATGATCCGTCTTTGCTCAGCAACCTTAAGGACCAGCACCAAATATCCTATAGAGTAATTCTATGACCCTTTAAGGCCGTTAAAACATTTTCTTTGAACTACTGCAGAAAGTTAAGGTGCTAGAAAAGAAATAACTGGATGGACTATTTCTTTATTTGGTTATTTTAAATGTCGGCCTTTTACTGTCTGAGTGCAGCAGGGTGCAGCAGGTGGATGGAAACCTGTCACATGTAGGTTCTTGGCGAGGGGGTCGTTACTGGAGGGCCCCACCTTCTAATGACGTCCCCCACCCCAATTTTATTTTGCATTTTAGACACCTCAATCTACAACATTTTCACAACACACATCTATGTAGGGTATTGCTGGGGGGGTAAGGGACACCCGGGGGTGGAGTTTATTTCATGGGCTTCACTACGGTTGCCTCCCCCCATTCTCTCTCGCATTTAGACATTGAAGGTTCTGGGTTGTTAATTGTGGGGGTGCGCTGGCACCGCCTGTACTCTGAAGGGGGGGTTGAGTGTGCTGGCCACACCCTTTTGGTACTCCCAGTTTTAATGACACCTGAGAGCAACACGCAACAACACCCCATTCGAGCGGAGGTGCGATCGGGGTCTTCTCACACCCCTGTTCTCTGGCTGCCCCCGGAGTCTGGGGCCTGAGATTATTGGATGTGAGTGTTATGTGTAATTATACGTCCATATTTTTTTTTTTTCGCCAAAGGCGGAGCCCATTCGCCCCATCCGCGGCTCCCGGGGGCTCTAGCATTGGGGTGGCTGAGGAGCTTCATCTGGGCTGTCTCTCCTCCTCCCCTTGGTGGGGGTCTGATTCCCTGGGCTGGCCCCTCCTTGGTGCCTTTGCTCTTGGGGTTTCTTTGGGTGTCTGGGGCTTTGGGTCTCCCAGCGCTGGACTCAGTGCTCTGGGGGGGCGCCTCTTCAGCTCTGCACAACTACTATTGAGCATTTCCACTATTGCACTTTCACAAACAACTACAGGTGCTTGGTTTCAGGTACTCAGAGATTCACTTCCACACAGAAAGCCTGTATTCTGATCTTCAGGTAACACAGAGTACATGTCAGACTAAATATTCCGTAAAAATTCAAAAAATATCCACTGGACTTGGTTTCCAAGATTTGAAGACGTTTCTCTTCCTCTCCAGGAAGCTTTCTCCATTCAAATGTCTGGATCCGCAGTGAGTTTGAGTCTTTATAGACAAAGCCTTGTATCACTTGGAAACATGCAAATGGAAACCGATGAATGGGTCGTTTGGTTCCATCGTTAGCCTGTTATACCTGAAACTTGTCTATGATTCTGAGGGTCGGTCGTTAAAGGGGGGGGATTGCTGTTAAGGGGGAGATTGTCTCCTGTAATACCTGAAAGCTGTCTATGGTTCTGAAAGTCATCGTTAAAGGGGGGATTGCCATTAAGGGGGGGATTGTCTCCTGTAATATCTGAAAGCTGTCTATGGTTCTGAAAGTCATCGTTAAAGGGGGGATTGCCATTAAGGGGGGGATTGTCTCCTGTAATACCTGAAAGCTGTCTATGGTTCTGAAAGTCATCGTTAAAGGGGGGATTGCCGTTAAGGGGGGGATTGTCTCCTGTAATACCTGAAACCTGTCTATGATTGTTAAGGGTCGGTCGTTAAGGAGGTATTGTTCACCGGCTGGAGCGGGTAGGTCCCTCGTTCCTCTGTGATGGGGTGGGGGGTTTGGTGATATCTGGAAGGGCGAAACGTCTTCAAATCTTGGAAACCAAGTCCAGTGGATATTTTTTTAATTTTTACAGAATGACTACGACCTGGATGACTGAGAACCTTCATCAGCATATGTCAGACTAAATAATACTACTTATACTTCAGCGATAGTATCTAGGTGTTGATTTATTGTATATCTTATTCCATGTCTTTCGGTTGTGCTGTTCTTTTTCCATCTCTTTGCAGGTGATGAAGCAGACTGAAAATGTTTTATCATTATCTCCATTTTATCTCCTCTTTCTTTCATCTTTTCTCCTTTTCTCCTGTTTTTCCTTTCCTGTTCTACTTACACTGCAGTGTCCATATAACCTGTAAAACTCCCTGCATAATTATAATAAAGCTATTTCTATGCATAAATCAAGCGGAACACTATGGCGATAGCCGTACTGCTCCACTGGTGAAATTAAAACCTGTTGGGCTCTTTCTGGCATCAAGACAATTATTCTTATCACCAGACGGGACACTGTAAAAAAAACAAAAACCGTTGCATCAGATGGAGACGGCTCGGCTGATAAAGGGTTAAACTGAACTGATTTAAAGCGACGTCTAGAGCTCTGATACTAGACTCTGAGTTTAGAGCCAGCCAGACAGTCATACAGTCAATCAGCCAATCAGGAAAACAGTCCGTCAATATGCGAATCAGTCAGTCAGTTACTAGATCAGTCAGTAAATGAATCAGTCAGTCAGTTACTACATCAGTCAGTAAATGAATCAGTCAGTCAGTTACTACATCAGTCAGTAAATGAATCAGTCAGTCAGTTACTACATCAGTCAGTAAATGAATCAGTCAGTCAGTGTGTGTTTGGACAAAAACAGGCAGTCAAACTGAAATAGACCGAATCCAGAACCAGTTCAGAACCGCCCAATTGAAAGCCTGACCCGATCCAGATGCCTACATGTGCTGCGAGGCGTTAGGGAAGGCGCTGCTGTACTGCGGCGCTGAGTCTTCGGGTCCATGAGGCGCAGCGTGACTCAGAACCATTAGAACCGGTCGGTGAGGGAAGGTCCGCTTCGAGGACTGGAAGTACCGGATGGACTCTGCTGTAATCAGGTCTGTCAGGTAGTCCTGGAGACACACATGGAGACAGAACCAACCAGATCAGAACCCGACAGAACCAAATCAAATCTATTCAGTGTATTTCTATAGCTCCAATTCACATCACGTCATCTCAGGTCACTTTCCAGTTCACCAGATCATCCAGTCAGATCTATTCAAAGTTTTCTATCTAAGTTTAGGAAAGTTGGTGAAAAACTTTCTAGGAAAGTTTTAAGCCTAGCCTAAAAGTAGACAGGGTGACTGCCTCACGGACTAAAACTGGTAGTTGGTTCCACAGGAGAGGAGCCTTTAACTAAAAGATCTGCCTCCCATTCTACTTTTAGAAGTTCTAGGAACCACTAGTAAACCTGCAGATTGAGAGCGAAGTGCTCTGTTAGGAACATAAGGAACATGTAGACACATGCATATTTTTATCCTGTGCAGGCAGTGATCTGCAGAACTGGACTTGAACACAGCAGGAAGGGAGTTCTGGTTTTGTTCTGAGTAGGATGGACCACCTGCAGACCGACCAGGATATGGAGGAGCAGAGCCAGGATCAGGAGACACTGACTGAAGTACGGAGGAGGAGGCATCATGCTGTGGTTTCTGCAGAGGGAGGGGGCTGGATGGAGATAAGTATAGCCACCTGCAATTGGTCAGCTGGAACCCAATCAGAGCTGAGACTGATCCAACAAGACGTCTGAACCTGGAAGTTCTCAGCAGGACGTCCTCGGTTCGACATAACCAGTCAGCAGAGAAGGTTCTGGTCCAAACCCGCTCACAGACACATCAGATATCGACTGAGAAAACCTGTTCCGGTCCTGCTTAGCCTGGGTTCTCCTGCTGGTTCTGACCTGAGGGTACTGCGCTCCGTGCTTCTCCCGCACGCCGTTGCGGCTCAGGGTGTAGTTGTAGAAGCGGCTGTTCTTCACCAGGCCCAGCCACTCCCTCCAGCCAGCGGGGACGTAGGTGCCGTTGTACTCGTTCAGGTACTTCCCAAAGAAAGCTGCAGACAAGTCCAACAAACAGAATCAGTAGAAGGTAGCAGAAGGTCCACCTGACCTCCTCTGGAAAGTTCAGCCAGTTAAGTTCTGATCATTAAAGCTCCACCAGCTATATTTCAGTTTATTTCTATGCGCCAATTCCCATCATGTCACCTAAGGTGACGTCATAGATCCAGATCAACCAGATCATCCAATCAGATTTATTTTTCATTGATTTAAGTTTTCTATCTAAGGAAAACCAGCTGATTGCATCGACTCATTGACTCTTCAGCAATCCCTCACACTAAGCATGCTTGTAGCGACAGTGGAGAGGAAAAACTCCCTTTGAACAGGAAGAAACCTCCAGCAGAACCAGGCTCAGTGTGAGCGGCCATCTGCTGAGGCCCACTGGGGTTCAAGGAGACAGAGGCAGACATAGAAAAAGAAGCATAGATACAAAAGGCAACTGTCAACCAGCTCCACAGGCGGCCCCGTCCAGGAAACACACAGCCAGGCAGACGAGCTCCGAGCCAGCTCCCATGTCAGAGGATGAAGAGAGCACATCCAGTTAGTCACAGTCAGAGAAACAGGACTACACTGGAAAACAGGCCAAGCTCCAACATCTAGAAACAAAGGTGTTGATGGCAGCAGCACAGCTGATATTTCTCTCCAGGATGGAGTCACAGCCAAACAGGAACAGACCAGAATCTGAGCTCAGTTCTCCTTCTTTGGTCCAAACATCATGAATGTTAGTTCCACTGACCTACAGGGATTATAATGTTTGATGTTTCATCCACAGGTCTGAGCTCTGTTATTAATCAGCTTAGCATACATCAGTAAACCGCTCCTGTCTGACAGCTGCTGGTTTAGACAGAACCTGATCCTGAAGATTCTCAGGTCAGGGTCCAGCTTCAAAGTTCATTCTGTCCAACTGGAACTGAAGTTTTCCAGAAGATGTTTCTTCTCTCATCCTAGAGGCCCCTTCAACTGTAACTAGTGGAGGGGAGCAGCCAGATTAATATACTGGAGGTGGAACAAAGAATAAGGGAAACTAAAGGAGGCTCTGACCCCTCCCACTGGATTGGCCGTGGCGGTCACCTGAGGGGTTAAAGGTCATTAAGGGGTTCTGATGGGTGGTTAACTTACAGCTGCAGGGTCTTAAAGACCGAACCAGACGATAACGATGAAGATGACAGTGATTCTGAGGCACCGAATGAATTCAGTTTCAGAATGATAAAAGTCTTTCCTCATAATGAGAGATGAACCAGATGAAAGGTCTGCAGGTACTGAGGACTCAGCTAAAGAAAACCTCCACCTGAAAGTGCTACACACCATCCAATCCACACAATTTAGCCGTTAGCTGTAGAAGAGAGCGTGATGACAACATAAACCTTCAGTGGATTAAAAACTAAGACCATCGAAAGGTTAAAAAAACCTGCATCCATGATGTAGCAGCCCGGTCTATCTGGACCCAGTCTGCCTAGACCTTGTCTATCTGGACGCAGACTACCTGGACACAGTCTGCCTGGATCAGATCTACAGGGACCCAGTCTACCTGGACCCATTCTACTTGGACACGGTATGCCTGGACCCAGTCTACCTGGACCCTGTCTACCTGGACCAGGTCTACCTAGACCCAGTCTACCTGGGTCTAGTCTACTTGGACACGGTCTGCCTGGATCAGGTCTACAGGGACCTAGTCTACCTGGACCCTGTCTACCTGGATCCAGTCTACCTGGATCTAGTCTACTTGGACACGGTATGCCTGGACCCAGTCTACCTGGACCCTGTCTACCTGGACCTAGTCTACTTGGACACAGTCTGCCTGGACCAGGTCTACAGGGACCCAGTCTACCTGGACCCAGTCTACTTGGATCTATTCTACTTGGACACGGTCTGCCTGGATCAGATCTACAGGGACCCAATCTACCTGGACCCATTCTACTTGGACACGGTATGCCTGGACCCAGTCTACCTGGACCCTGTCTACCTGGACCAGGTCTACCTAGACCCAGACTACCTGGGTCTAGTTTACTTGGACACGGTCTGCCTGGACCAGGTCTACCGGGACCCAGTCTACCTGGACCCTGTCTACCTGGACCTAGTCTACTTGGACACGGTCTGCCTGGACCAGGTCTACCGGGACCCAGTCTACCTGGAAACGGTTGCTTCCACCGGTTCTAAACCACTCAGCGCTCAGAACAGACATCAGACTGATGATGGTTCTGTTGGAAGATGCTCAGACTGCAGCTGTGGTTCTGGACCAATGAACAGGACTAGAAAAGAGGAGGTCTGGTTCTATTCATGGTTCTGAAGACAGGTCCAAACAGGAGCCGATATACCTGGACCCAATCTACCTGGACCCAGTCTACATGGTCTACCTGGACCTGCTACGCCTGGACCCGGTCTACCTGGACCTGCTACGCCTGGACCCGGTCGAACAGAGGAGGTCTGGTTGTATTCATAGTTCTGAAGAAAGGTCCAAACAGGACCCGATGGCCCACCTGTTCTGTATCCCGTGTTGTTGAGGAAGACCCCGAAGGTCCGCGGCTCGTGCTGGCGTTGCCATGACAATGAGGAGCAGTTCTCATTGTTGGTGTAGGTATTGTGGTTGTGGACATACCTGAGAGAGAGAAGCAGGTGGAGAAGTTCAGGAGGTTTTGCTATTGGAACCGTGGTTCCAGCTAGAATGGGTCTGGAGGTTCTGAGCAGAAAAAGAAAAAAAATTGGTGTTCTTCTAGATATGATGGACTGTGGAGCTGTTGCTATGGAGACATGGGCTCCATCAGGGAACAAACAAGCCCACTGAGGGCCACAGATGGACCCGGCCAGGCTGTTTGGGACCCAGACCTCGTTTTCTGTTTGAGGACAGAGCTGCTTGATGTGGAGCCAGGCGGACCCAGCAGGAGGATGCTGCTCTGGATGGACGGCAGAGTGAGAAACCAACGGTTGCTATGACTGCATGCTTCCACCCAGAGGGTTTGAGCAGCGGTTTAAACCCTAAACACACCAAATCTGGGTAGGCATCAGATCCGACAGAAAATCGAGCCTAAGAGGTGGTGGCGTTTAGCACTGATTGACTATGAGGATGATTTCCTGCAGGGGGCATTGCTGTGTAGCTCCATCAGACTACGCAGCAATGGTCATCACTGAAACATGAACGGCTGGAAGTGAATATAAACAGTTTTTTTATTCAAGGTTTGTGGTGAAAACTACAGTAAGAAGGATATAAAATTAGATATTTTTGGCCTGCTGGTTTTAACATTTTCAGTTAATTTATGGATATATAAACCATTTCTCCACAGCCAGTAAAGAAAGGAGTAAAAATGATCTTATCTCCGTTCATAACGATCCATCCTCCTGGACCTCCAACCTCTGGAGTTTAACCATTTATATTTCTTCATGTATTGTAAACCAGCTGATTGCATCGACTGATTGACTCTTCAGCAATCCCTCACACTAAGCATGCTTGTAGCGACTGTGGAGAGGAAAAACTCCCTTTGAACAGGAAGAAACCTCCAGCAGAACCAGGCTCAGTGTGAGCGGCCATCTGCTGAGGCCCAAGGGGGTTCTAGGAGACAGAAGCAGACATAGAAAAAGAAGCATAGATACAAAAGGCAACTGTCAACCAGCTCCACAGGCGGCCCCGTCCAGGAAACACACAGCCAGGCAGACGAGCTCCGAGCCAGCTCCCATGTCAGAGGATGAAGAGAGCACATCCAGTTAGTCACAGTCAGAGAAACAGGACTACACTGGAAAACAGGCCAAGCTCCAACATCTAGAAACAAAGGTGTTGATGGCAGCAGCACAGCTGATATTTCTCTCCAGGATGGAGTCACAGCCAAACAGGAACAGACCAGATGAAGCTACTATGAGAAAAAGCAGAGAGAGCAGAACGTTAGAGATTGAACTAACAGATTCTGCAGAGTGGGAGAATAGAGATAGAATGAAGCAGAATGATGAAAAAGGGGTCCCTATGTCCTCCAGCAGTCTAAGCCTATAGCAGCAGAACTATAGAGATAGATCAGGATAACCTGAGCCACTCTAACTAGAAGCTTTATCAAAAAGGAAAGTTTTAAGCCTAGCCTTAAAAGTAGACAGGGTGTCTGCCTCACGGACTAAAACTGGTAGTTGGTTCCACAGGAGAGGAGCCTGATAACTAAAAGATCTGCCTCCCATTCTACTTTTAGAAATTCTAGGAACCACTAGTAAACCTGCAGATTGAGAGCAAAGTGCTCTGTTAGGAACATAAGGAACAATCAGATCTCTGATATCAGATGGAGCTTGGCCATTTAAGGCTTTATATGTGAGAAGGAGGATTTTAAATTCTATTCTGGATTTAACAGGAAGCCAATGAAGAGAAGCCAGGATAGGAGAGATATGATCTCTCTTTTTCATTTTCATCAGAACTCTGGCTGCAGCATTTAGGATCAGCTGAAGGCTTTAACTACAGTTTGTGGACTTCCTGATAGTAAAGAATTACAATAGTCCAGCCTTGAAGTAACAAATGCATGGACTAGTTTCTCAGCATCACCCCTGGACAGGAGATTGCTCATTTTTGCAATGTTCCTCAGATGAAAGAAGGAAATTCTAGAAACCTCTTTGATCTGGGATTTAAATGACAGGTCCTGATCAAAAATAACACCAAGATTTTTTACTTTATTATCTGAAATCAGTTTAATCCCATCCAAATGAAGTGACTGGCTAATCAGCTTCTTTTTCAGAGACTCTGGTCCAAAGACTATAACTTCTGTTTTGTCTGCATTCAGAAGCAGAAAGTTAAGAGTCATCCAGGTTTTTATGTCTTCAAGACATGCCTGTAATCTATGTAATGGGTTAGCTTCATCTGGATTATAGACAGATATAGCTGGGTATCATCAGCATAACAGTGGAAATTAATCCCATGCTGTCTAATAACTCTACCAATTGGGAGCATGTATAAAGTAAAGAGAATTGGTCCTAGCACTGATCCCTGTGGTACTCCACAGGTAACCTTTGAGCGTGTTGAAGATCTATCATTAACATAAACAAACTGAATTCGATCAGATAGATAAGATTTAAACCAGTCTAGTGCTGTTCCTTTAATTCCAACAAAATATTCAAGTCTTTCTAAAAGAATATTATGATCAACTGTATCAAATGCAGCACTAAGATCCAACAGGAAGAGCACAGATACAAGTCCATTATCTGAGGCCATGAGAATATCATTAGTGACTTTCACCAGAGCTGTTTCAGTGCTATGATGAGCTCTAAAGCCAGACTGAAACTCTTCAAAAAGTTCATTATGGTGGAAGTGATCGCAAACTTGTTTGGCAACTACTTTCTCAAGAATTTTAGATCAGAAAGGAAGATTGGATATAGGTCTATAATTGACCAAGTCATCTGGGTCAAGAGACGGTTTCTTAAGCAGAGGTTTAATTCCAGCAACCTTAAAAGCTTTAGGTACATATCCCTGTAACAGAGATAGATTAATCACATCTAGAATGGAGGAGGAGATCAAAGGGAATACCTCCTTAAATAACCTGGTTGGAACTGGATCTAACATACAAGTTGAAGGCTTAGATGAAGACAATAATTTTGCTAACTCTGAAAGTTCAACTGGATCAAAGCAGTCTAAACCCGGTTCAGATTCCATGACTACCTCAGGTACAATCGCGGATAGAGGAGTGCTTATGATCTTATTTTTAATAAGATCAATCTTATTTATAAAGAATCCCATAAAATCATTGCTGCTAAGAGCAGGTGGAATGGACTGTTCAACAGAGCTATGGCTCTGGGTGAGTTTGGCAACTGTATTAAAAAGAAATCTAGGATTATTCTTATTCTCCTCTATTAATGAGGAGAAGTATGCTGCTCTAGCTTTACAAAGGGTCCTCTTATACAGCAGTAAACCATTTTTCCAGACTAGGAAGGACTCCCGCAGGCCTGTGGAGCGATATTTTCTCTCCAGTTTCCTAGCATTTTGCTTCAAAGTACGCAGCTCTGCATTAAACCAAGGAGCAAGCTTCCTATTTTCAACGGTTTTCATTTTCAAGGGAGCTGCGTTGTCTAAGGCAGTACGCAGAGAACTAGCAACCCCATCAACAAAATCATCAACCTGTGAAGGGGAATAAACTAAGCTTTTGCACTCTGCAGCACTGCTCAGCGACACAGAGGAGAGAGAAAGTGAAGCAGGTTCTTTAAAATTTATAACTGCTCTATCTGATAAAGATCTACTAAAATGTAACCTTCTTTTGGGGGAGGAGAACTCTGTTAAAGTAATCCTGAAGGTTATTAGAAAGTGGTCAGAGAGGACAGGGTTGTGAGGAAATACTGTTATTTCTTCACATTCTATGCCGTATGTCAGCACAAGATCCAAAGTATGAAGATGAGAATGTGTGGGACTATTCACATTTTGAACAAAGCCAATAGTGTCTAAGATAGCATTAAAGGCTGCTCTTAAGCTATCGCCTTCAATGTCAGCATGGATGTTAAAATCTCCCACTATGATGACCCTGTCAAAATGTCAGTGAGGAACAGGATAGATCGTAGGTGAGGAACAGGATAGATCGTAGGTGAGGAACAGGATAGATCGTAGGTGAGGAACAGGATAGATCGTAGGTGAGGAACAGGATAGATCGTAGGTGAGGAAGAGAAAAGTGAGGAGCAGTGAGGAACAGAAGAGGACCGGCTGAACAGAACCGATCTGAGATCCGGTTAAAGCTGCTGTGTTTGGGAAAACCACCCTCTGACTTACTTTCCAGTGAGCATGCTGGAACGGGACGGACAGCACATGGGCGTGGTCACGAAGGCATTGGAGAAGAAGGTCCCGCCCTCCTCCATGATGCGGCGGGTTTTGTTCATGGCCTGCATGGATCCTGAACACAGATGGGAGAATCTCACTAGCTGCACAGTGGAAAACATCTGCAGAGGAACATAAACATCCTGAGCTACTGCTTCCACATTCTGAAGCCAAACAGCCTCCATGGCGGCGTACCGAGCTCCACGTCCTGGTCGTCTGTAAGGATCAGGATGATGTTGGGACGGATGTTGCGTCTGTCCCTCTGGATGCGTGGCTTCAGCCGTTGGCCAGAGGGAAACTGAGCCTCACCCAGCATCACTGAGAGGAGCAGGAAGAGGAGGAGTCTGGCCAACATGGCCGCCGCCAGCGGGTCGGGTTGTACTCAAAGGGTGAAGAGATAAGTGGCTTCTCCAACCTAAAGGGACACAGACAGAGCCGTTAGAAGAACATCTGAGCATTTTCCAGCTGGTTCTCATTAACAGAGTGGTGCAGTGATGGGCCTGAAGGTGGCGCTGTTTTCCTCAGAGCACAGCTCAGGAATCACTAAGACTTTTCAGATCTTTACAGCAGATCAAAGAAAAAAGAATCTATTGTATCTGGATCAGTTTTAATCTTTGGACTGAACCCCTCCAGAACCAAAGGTCCAGATATGGAGGCCGGCCCGCCGGCTATGGTTCCCAGTAGCAGCAGAGAACAGGAGGGAGTGAGCTCTCTCACTGTCCTGTAGGATCTGTGCGCTGCGTCTATTAGTCACCTGGGGGTCAGAAACCCCGCAGGCAGAACAAGGTTCAATCACACAGCTACACTTACAGGCCGCAAGTAGAAACAACACAGATTAATAGATGTTCACATTACTGCCAACATCACAGGAAGTAGCTGTTTATTGTGATGCTCTCCATGGCAACCGAGCTGCAGGGGTTGGCTGTACTGATTTTCTCATTAGACCGAAAATTAGTTTTTAGTGTTGGCTGCTTAAATCTTCTAATGAGGAAAATCTGAAATCTAAAATGTAGCCCGTTTGAACAAGAAAACACATAAAAATATCTCCATCCCAGATGTTGCTGGAGTCTCTGAAAAGCTCAAGAGGATTTTCTCCAAATAAATCCCAGGACCTTTCAAACCAAACAGACCCTGAAACAGAGACTAGTTCATCCTAAAGACCCCCCCCCCCCAGAGTGGCGTCTGCAGGTCAATGCAGCGAGGAACGCTCTGATCTCTATATTGGAGAAACCAAACAACCTCTCCACAGACGCATGGCCCAACACAGAAGAGCGCCCTCCTCTGGACAAGACTCTGCGCTACATCTACACCTGATGGACGAAGGACATTCTTTGGAGGACCAGAATGTTCACATTTTGGACAAAGAAGACGGGCGGTATTCCAGCTAACAGAGACGCAGTCTTTTTAGGATGGAAAAGACGAGGCCTTGTCAGGTTTAAAGATTTGTATAAGGAAGGTTTTTTTGCTATATTCAATGATCTATGTGTAAAACTTAATCCTACCAATTCAGACTACTGGAGGTATTTACAGATTTGCCGCTTTATTTCGTTTTTGGAACAAACACACCAAACTTTCCAAATGAACCAGAGCTGCAGTTCTGGATATGTTTGCAGTCTGTACTGATCTGAAGGGCCTCATTCTAGAATTCACTCCATTATCACCTCACAAGGGCAGAATATTTATGTTAAGGTGAAAGTTTAGTGGGATAATGAAGTGGAAGAGCCAGATAGTAAATGGGAAGAGGCTGTGCATAGAGGGACTACATCCTGCGCACGTTTAGCCTTAATCCAAGTCTCACACAGGATGCATTATTCTAAAGCTAGACTGGCAAAAATATTTGAGAATATGGATAGAAGGTTCAAAGATGATCTGAAAGGATGTCTGATCTAATGTCGTACCTCAAATTAGAAAATATTATATATACGCTAAGAGGGTCGTGTGATCGGCTTTATGGCGTTTGGAATCCATTAATAAAATATTTTGAAAAACTCGAGACGCTTCCTGAGAATCCCTAAGAGTAATGCATCGAAATCTGAAGACCTACAGAAGTTAAGTACATGGAATGAATAAGGCTTTTCTTTTATGTGTGCTAGGAATACGTGTCCATATATGCGTATACATTGTGGTTGTATTTTGTATTTGTAGTAAAGACTACTATTTTTTTTTGTTTTTGTTGTTTTTTTCTGACATTTTGAACTGAAAAATCTTCCTGGATGGAAGCGAAACGTCTTCAAACTTGGAAACAAAGTCCAGAGGATTGATTTTTAAAATATTTTAACTTTTCTGGATTAACTTTCTGCTCCTGAATGCAGACAAAACAGAAGTTATAGTCTTTGGACCAGAGTCTCTGAAAAAGAAGCTGATTAGCCAGTCACTTCATTTGGATGGGATTAAACTGATTTCAGATAATAAAGTAAAAAATCTTGGTGTTATTTTTGATCAGGACCTGTCATTTAAATCCCAGATCAAAGAGGTTTCTAGAATTTCCTTCTTTCATCTGAGGAACATTGCAAAAATGAGCAATCTCATGTCCAGGGGCTGAGAAACTAAATTCTTGTTAATAAAATCTTATATTTTGAACAGAAGTTGTGGTGAATTTATTCCATGTATCTGCAGAATTAACAGTTTGACCATGATTAGAGCTCGAATCACTCTTTCATTTATTGTTCTAACACACAGCTAGTAGGGCGCAATTTCATAGACAATATATGAAAGTACGAATTATATCTGAATAAATAAGATATTTACCAAAAACATCTTAAAGTATCACAACATCATATCACCATAGCAACATCAATTAAAAACCCCATCACCCAGAGCAGCCAGAGGAACAACCTGCTCATTTCTTTATAGGGTGCAGGTCAGGAAGCGGACTCCAGAGGGCGCTAGAACCAGAGTCATGGACCTTCCATCTTCATCCAGCCACCAGCAGCTGCTGACATTCTGCAGAAGTCCCACCCATCCAGCACTGACTGGCCTTCAGCTGGTTGGTTCTGTCCCGCAGTGACCCAGAGCGGCTTGAACCGCCCTCTAATCTGCCACATCCAGGTTATATCATCCCATCATTATGAAACTGACCTAAAAACAGCCAGCCGGCAGGATTAGTCCGACTGATGGGAGGTTGACCCGTTTCCAGGAAAAGCAGCCGGATTCAGATGACCTCCTCTAGAGAGGGACCCATGATGAGGAACCCAACCAGAACATTTAAAGCTGTGCTGCTGATCTCAGACCTTCAGAGAGTTTATCAGTGATGAATCAGACGCTTCTGGTTCTGATCCGGTCGTCTGCTCACTGAGCGCCGCTTCCAACTGAGCGCCGCTTCCAAGCACATTCATGGAAAGTTGGTAAAAATGACATAAAAAACTGCAGGAGTTCAGAGAAAACTACAGCAGTGAGAGGATCATAAAGCAGGTCTGCTGCCGGATCAGAACCTGAAGACCCACCCACCCACCCTGAGTGACAACAGTGGGTCTGACTGATGAGGACGGAGCAGGCTTCAAAGGTTAGAAGGAGCTGCAGCCTGTTTTAATCCATCAACTCAAAGAACAAATGAAATAATTCAGATTTCCTTAGACTTATTATACGATCAGACCCTGAACGCATCCTGAGATCTCGCTCTCTTTTTGGTAGAAATGCTGCTCAAGCTGACATCTACATGTGGAGAAAATGTTTAAACGATTAAAAATGAAACAATCAAGAGCAAATCATATAAGATTACATGCAACAAGAGGAACAGCGTAGAAAGTTTCCATTTGACATGTGAATAACTGTATGAGGAGTGGGACCGGACCCAGATGGATGGACCGCAGCAGTTCTGACCCCATCAGCAACGGCCCCCAGTCCCGGTCAGCCGACATCTTTGATCGACATTCACCCGGAAAACATTCATCCATCATTTTAGCCCTAAAATTGATTGTTTTTCTCCAAAGCTGTGAAATGTGGATCAGTATAGAATGAACCAATGGAGAACCTCCCATCCGGAGGTAGGAGAACATCTCTACTTTGGACTGCTGGATCCTGGGTTTGGAGCCAGACCTTCCTCCACCTTCAGACCATCTGGGTCCATCTGGCCTCATCTAGTCTGGAATAGAAGCATGTTCACCCTCCGGTGAGCTGCGACGGTCCCAAACCTCTGAGCGGGGGGGGGGGGGGGGGGGGGGTGTCTAAGTGGCCGGCTGCCAAACGGACTCAGAGTGTCAATAAAGGCGGAGCCTAATGTGGCCCAAACACTCCTTCATTCACATTCATCAGATGAAGGGAAAAATAGAGAGTGGAAAGGTCACTGTGGTGGTTTCCATGGTAACCGGTGTGTAAACACATCAGCTGAGCTACAGGGTCTCTTCCCTGAACAGTTGGGGGGTACCTGCAGCTTCAGAGCTTTGGGTTTACATGGCTCCGCCCATCAGCTCTGCAGGACGGGGCGGGCCCCCCCCCATCCCATCAACAGACTTTATCACAACCTAATTCTATCTAAGGAAAACCAGCTGATTGCATCGACTCATTGACTCTTCAGCAATCCCTCACACTAAGCATGCTTGTAGCGACAGTGGAGAGGAAAAACTCCCTTTGAACAGGAAGAAACCTCCAGCAGAACCAGGCTCAGTGTGAGCGGCCATCTGCTGAGGCCCACTGGGGTTCAAGGAGACAGAAGCAGACATAGAAAAAGAAGCATAGATACAAAAGGCAACTGTCAACCAGCTCCACAGGCGGCCCCGTCTACAGCGGCTCGTCCTCACCAGGGGTCCAACTGGTCCCAGCTCTGACACTCTGGGTGGGTGTTAGATGTTTAGTGAAGAAGGCTGCCTGCTGCACCCAGTTCGTTTTAAATGAAGTTCAGAGATTTAAGTTCCAGTTACTGGTCTGGGTTTCCACCAGATACCAGCGGGGTGTCTGCCAGCGGGATGATTAACCTCTCACTAACCGCTAGTTAGCCCAAGATGACGTCCACCTGGGAAGGTTTCTAAACTACAGACTCCCAGTTGGTCTTCTAAGGCAGTGATTCCCAAACAGGGGTAATAGCACCTCTAGTGGCCCACCATTACATTGCAGAAAATATGGGGTTTTGCTCTGAAAGGAACTAAATGCTAAATAAACCAAGATTTTATCAACCAACTAAATCTTGATTGATTTAAAAAAATCAAAAGACATGCCAAGGTTGAACAGCACTGTGAGGCGTTCAGGGTGATGCTTATAAATTGGTTTATTTAAGCTTAAATTCCTCTCAGGTTTAAATTTTTGTTAGAATTTAAAGACTGAGGAAGAAGTGAACAAGCTGCAGATGGAAGACTGATGATGATGTTGATGATGATGATGCTAAAGAAAATTGATAATTTTTTTGTCAAAACATGCAAATATGTTTTTAGAGGAGAACCAAAGAGTTCGGGTCAGAGGCGATGATGTCAGGCTGAACCATGAGGAGGTCATTCATGACGACTAGCAGCTTTTAATTAAACCTAAAGCTCCAAATGAAGCCTTCTGAAAGATTTATCCTCCTTCAGTTGAAGCTTGTCTGTGAGTCTGTTCACTCAGAGACTTGTTGAGGTGGAAACAGGAAACCCTTCTCAGTTCTTCTAATTCAGGACAAACATGAAGCGTTTAGATCCGCCTCTCAGGGAAGGTCTCATCCCTGAAGCAGAAGCACCAACATCCTCATCCTGTAGCAGCTGTGGATCCTTCTGTCCCTAGAAACAGTATGGAGGAGGACAGAAACAGACAAAACCTCAATGATCCACTGAAATTCCGGGAAGTGATCAAATCTCTGTCTGTTAATAAAAATTCACACTCTTCCAACATTTGTACTTAAAGACTCAGTTTATGACAGAACTAAAATCTTGAATTGGTTTAACCTCCATTTTTTTATCGTCTGGTTTTCTATTTGATTCAAAAGAGACAACTACCTGTAGAGCCTTTTAATTTTCTCCTTTTACTTTTAGCGACGTACATAAAGCTTTAAGAACATCAAAGCACAGAAAGCCCCCCCGACCCGACTGGACGGAGCTTAACTTCCTAAACCTGGCAGCTGGTTTCAGAGCTGCTGTTCATTCCGTTTAATCTTTCAATTGAAAACAAGAACATTTCATCTATTTGGAAATCTGCATTTGTCCTTCCTCTATTAAAAGGAGGCGATCCATCAGTTCTTACCAATTATAGGCCAATTTTAAATTTATGTGTTTTATCTAAAATTCTGGATCAATTGAAAAAGTTCCTCCGTTCAAATGAAATCCTTTCTAAATATTAACCAGCAGCACTATTACTGCTACTGCACTACTCAAAAACAATTAAAGGAACACTTTGTAATCAGAGTAAAGCATCAAGTTAATTAAGCTTGTGGGATATTGATTTGGTCAGGTCAGTAGCAGAGGGGGGGGGGGCTTGGGGGGTAATGGGATATTGATTTGGTCAGGTCAGTAGCAGAGGGGGGGGGGGGTAATCAGTTTCAGCTGCTTTGGTGTGAATGAAATGAACAACAGCTGAACTAGAGGGGCAACAACGAGACGACCATCAGAACAGGAATGGTTTTACAGGTGGAGGCCGCTGACATTTCCCCCCCTCCTCACCTTTTCTGACTCTTTTCCACCAGTTTAGCATTTGGCTAGGGTCACTGTCACTACTGTTAGCATGAGGCGCTACCTGGACCCTACAGAGGTTGCACAGGCAGTCCAGCTCCTCCAGGATGGCGCATCAATAAGGGCCATTGCCAGAAGGTTTGCTGCGTCTCCCAGGAGACAGGCAGTTACTCCAGGAGAGCTGGTACCATTATTTATTGCTATTTATTCCCTACAGAAAGCCTTTGTTGCTGTACAGTAATTCATTTATTAATTTGAAATTATTTCTTAATCCTGACCCCTTGCTCACACTGGCTCCGGTGCGGTTACCGAGCCGACGGAGACCGCAACTCCCGCACACCCCCTCTCACACCGCCCTTTTGACTACGGTGCGGTGCGGCTCTGCGGCTCCGGCAACGGGTCCGGAGATTTAACTCGCGAGAACAGAAGTTCACGTAACTTCACGCGATAACACGGCCCAAATAAGGATATTTGCGAGAGCTTGTTGCGGAGGGCTCCGGCACGCCGCAAGGATAGCTTTCTTGCGGAATTTTCTGCAGCGCCGGAGTGTCTCGGTAACCGCAGCCGGACAGCTCAGCAGCCGGTGAGAGAGGTTTACGTCTTTTTAATGACTTGGAATCACTGCGGCGCCGCACCAACCGCACAGCAACGGTAAGACCGGAGTCGGTGTGAGCCGGGGGTGAGAAAACAAAGTTAATGTTTTCAAATAATAGTAAGGTTCCAGCAGTGTCCACTCTGGAGGGGAATGTCACTGAGGTGGAACATGAATATAAATACCTTGGAATTGGACTTGATGACTCCCTCACCTTCAAACCTTTTATTGATAAACTTGTTAAGTTAAACTGAGCTTTTTCTTTGGTAATAAGACATGTTTTTCTTTTGGAGTAAAAAAAGCGCCTCGTCTCTGCAATGTTAGATTCTAGTGACCTTTTTTATAAGAACGCTTCTTCTTCATGTCTTCAAATGTTGGACTGTTTCCCATGCTTCATGGAGGTTCATCACAGACTGTAGATCATGACATCACTGGTACCTGTCCTCTCAGGTGGGCTGGCCTTCCCTCTCTACCAGAAGGCAGTGTCCCCTAACCCTAACCCTTCTTGGATTACTGCCCTCTAACGTTTGTACCTTCCTTCCCCAGTAAAGCACAGCTTCTTCTGCCTGAGATCCACCATCAGCTGCTGCTCTCTGCTCCTTTCGCCCGAACAGAACTGGGGGAGAAAGCCTTTAGCTACGCTGCTCCTTCTGGGGGGAATATTTTACAAAGAAACTGGAAGTTGACTGAGTTTTTTTCTTTCAATGCTTTTAAGTTGAAAGTGAGAGAATTTGAAGCAGCATCAATGATCTGCTGTTTTACTTCATGTTTGATGTACCTGTCATTTAATTTCATGTATCTTTGTTTCTTATGTGACTTTTCTGCCTCTTGGCCACGACTCCCTGGAAAAACAGGTTTTTAATCTCAATGGGATTTCATTCCTGGTTAAATAAGGTTAAATTAACATCTTCTATGTTTTTTCTTTTGATAGATCTATGTGGACTAGTTCTGTTTAGCCGGTACCTCCTCTGTCCTGGAGGGGACATCTGCTGGATGCTGCTGCCAATGAACCCGTCCCTCCCTGACACGGCCCAGGTACAACCAGGAAGTCTAAAAGGTAAATCCAATCACAGCCAGAGCGAGCAAGGATTCAACAATCTAGGAAGAAACTCCCTGGAAGATCAGAGAAGACTAGATCGTCTGCACGACTCGTATCAAACTGATCAAAGACACGATGGAAAAGCTTCAAAGATGAGACTCATCTAGAACTAAAGCCTGACTTCTGATGCAAAGGAAGAGAAACTGAAAGTGAAACTGAAAGAGTTGGACTATCAGACAGCAGTGAACCATCTGAGAGGGACGGTCAGGAGGACCCAAGTCACTAAGACTGAGTCAGGAGGACCCGGGTCAGGAGGACCCAAGTCAGGAGGACCAGAGTCAGGAGGACCCGAGTCAGGAGGACAAGAGTCAGGAGGACCAGAGTCACTAAGACTGAGTCAGGAGGACTCGAGTCAGAAGGACCAGAGTCAGGAGGACAAGAGTCAGGAGGACCCGAGTCAGGAGGACCGAGTCAGGAGGACTTGAGTCAAGAGGACCCGAGTCAGGAGGACCGAGTCACTAAGACTGAGTCAGGAGGACCCGAGTCAGGAGGACCCAAGTCAGGAGGACCCGAGTCAGGAGGACAAGAGTCAGGAGGACCAGAGTCACTAAGACTGAGTCAGGAGGACCAGAGTCAGGAGGACCTGAGTCAGGAGGACCGAGTCAGGAGGACCAAAGTCAGGAGGACCAAAGTCAGGAGGACCTGAGTCAGTAGGACCCAAGTCAGTAATACCGAGCCAGTGGGACCCGAGTCAGAAGGAACCGAGTCAGAAGGAACCGAGTCAGAAGGACCCAAGTCAGGAGGAACAGAGTCAGGAGGACTTGAGTCAGGAGGACTCGAGTCAGGAGGACCAAGTCAGGAGGACCAAGTCAGGAGGACCTGAGTCAGAAGGACCTGAGTCAGAAGGACCTGAGTCAGTAATACTGAGTCAGGGGGACCTGAGTCAGGAGGACCAGAGTCAAGAGGACCAAGTCAGGAGGACCAGAGTCAGAAGGACCTGAGTCAGAAGGACCCGAGTCAGAAGGACCTGAGTCAGAAGGACCCGAGTCAGAAGGACCTGAGTCAGAAGGACCTGAGTCACTAGGACCCGAGTCAGTAATACCAAGTCAGGGGAACCCGAGTCAGGAGGACCAGGGTCAGAAGGACCGGAGTCAGGAGGACCAAGTCAGGAGGAACGAGTTGGGAGGACCGAGTCAGGAGGAACTGTGATGTCATGGCTGTATCCTGCTGATCATTGGTCAGTTAGTGACCTTCTCTGTCCAGAGTAAATCTTGACTTTAGTGGAGTTTCACTGATTTGGTCAAAAGTTGAAACATGTCGAATGATTTCTGTTTTATTCCAGATGTTTGCAGAGTTATCAGTCTGACCGTCAGCTCAGTTCTATTCATACTTTCATCTGAAATCAGAGGCAGAACAGCTGACAGTCCCAGAATTACAGGTTCACTACAGCAGCACGGCTTCCTGTGATCCTCTGATGAGATCAACCTTCTCCTTTAACACCCCCCCCCCCATTAGGAGCTGCAAACAGAACAGGCTGAAGACAAAGAGCAGGCAGGCGGAGGCTCCCGGTTCCTCCAGGCGGAGCATCCATCCTGCCCACTCCTGGACAGAAATAGACTGATGGAAAGAAGCAGCTCAGGTGGGAGACGACCTGCAGGACAGACATTCACCCTGTGATCTCCATATGAGCGCTGAGTGAGAGTCCTCCTATAGATTCTGCAGATAAATGCAGCAGTGACTCATGGCTGAAAGCAGCCGTGATGGACATTTAGCAGAGGAAGACAGCATTTCTGTTTGTTCTCTTTGTTTGTGCAGCTAGAGCCGACCCATTCATCCATAATCTAATGTTTAGAATCCGTTCAGCTCCTCCTGTCCCTGGCCGTCCATGTCTCACAGTGACATCACTTCCTCTGTTGTCAGCGCTGATCAACCAGCTCTCTGGGTGATCCCACCAGCTGCTAACATCCAGTCTTTGTTGGTTTAAAGTCGTGTTTCACAGCTTGGGTTCTGTGGCCCTTTAAATAAACTCGCCTCCCAGACACTGATTCAAAGAAGCAACGTCATTTCTCATTTTATTGGAAAATGTGAGTAAAAAACTGCTGCTGCCATCAACACCTTTGTTTCTAGATGTTGGAGCTTGGCCTGTTTTCCAGTGTAGTCCTGTTTCTCTGACTGTGACTAACTGGATGTGCTCTCTTCATCCTCTGACATGGGAGCTGGCTCGGAGCTCGTCTGCCTGGCTGTGTGTTTCCTGGATGGGGGGGCGCCTGTGGAGCTGGTTGACAGTTGCCTGTCGGATCTATGCTTCTTTCTGCCATTTTAAACATGTTCCTTTTCTCATCAATCTGATCTGTTTCTGGATCATCAGCTGGTAGATTATTAGTGATGTTCATCTAGGATTTAAACTTAAACTCAGGCTGTAAAATTTAAAACTTATTTTAGAAATATGTGAGATGTTTAAACAAAAATCAAACAGATTAGCTATTTTAGGGATTTTCAAGCATATCTGAACTAAGAAATTAAACATTAAATAAATAACAACTACAAGTGTTTTCTGATGAATATTTGGTGAAACTATGTTAGAGCAGAATGATCCCTCCAGAAATCCGTCTTAATTGTTGTAATTGTGATGTTTCAGAGCGAAGCAGCGTCCGCTCTCAGCCCACACGATGGAATGAACCATCAGCAGCTTCAGAGCGCCGCGCTGACCGCCGTGACCCGCCAGGGAAACACAGCCAGCCCCGTCACTAATTCCTCTCACGTCCACCTCCATTCCCCAGAGTGAAAAGCAGCGAGGAGGCGAGGAAGGCACATCTACCATCTGTAATCAAAAGAACTTGATGCTGGACCGGCCCCCCCTCTTTTCCTGGCTCTGCTGTGAAGCCTGAGCAGCATACTGATGCTGGGATTACACACACACAGCCTGAACTAATGACTTTCTGCCTCAGAGCTGCCAGTTCCCACTGGGTTTGTTTAAAAGACACAGAAAGCCAAAGACGCGAGGAGAGCCGATACAACAGCTCCAATTAGCTGGGATGGTGGTCGGTCTGGTTCAGGGCCTGATTGGAAACTGCAGCAGGAGGTGAAGGTTCTCATGGACTGTGGACCGTCTGTGTTCTACCAATGAAATGACCTGCGGGAGGGGGGGGGGGCTATGAGCCTAGAGGCCTGTTTAAAAAGCAATATATACATTGGTTGAGTTTGACTACTTTGTCATTAACACTTCAGTCCAGGCAACCAGGGTCTGTAACACAATTAATCACATTAATTATTATTCAGGTGAATTGAAATTAAAACATTTTCAGTGGCTTTACACCAATTTGAAAAGCTAACATTCATGAAGGTGTCGTTTTTCTGAAATGTGTCTCTAGGTGGGACTTTTCTCTGACTGCTTTCAGACAAACCAAACTCCTCATCTGATCAGCCTCTTCCACACGATGCAGCCGCTAGCAAAGCAAGCCAGAGCCACAGAACCTGACAACGTTCCATTACCTCAACGCCCCGCAGGAAACCCAATGCTGGCTGGAAGGGCTCGTCTAATTCAATCACGCCAGGTTGGGTTGCTGGTGCTGATTGATTGATTGATTAACTTCAATTTCCTCATTACATCGGCTCAATAGTCAAAATGAAGAAGGTGCCAAAAGGAGGCAAAGGTGTATGCGGTATATACAATATATACAGTGCCTCCACATATATAACATGACAGCTGTGGTCTCTTATTTAGAAGGATTATACACAGGGTTATTGAACAGGGGATTAACATGGGTTTTTATATAGATGGGTATTTATATATATAGCCGGGATAAAACAGGAATAACACTGGAATAAAACAGAAATATACCTGAAATAAAACTGGAATAACGATCAAATAAAACAGTAAAAAAACTGGAATAATGCTGAAATAAAACGGAAATATCACTGGAATAAAAATGGAATAAACCTGTAACAAAACTGAAATAAAAATGGAATAACGATAGAATAAAACAGTAATAAAACTGGAATAATACTGAAATAAAGCTAGAATAAAACGGGAATAAATCTAAAAAAAAACTGGAATAAAATGGAAATAAATCTGAATTAACGCTGGAATAAAACTAAAATAAAGCTAACGCTGAAATAAAACTGGGAAAAAAAACTGGAATGCCAACTGGAATAAAACTTGAATAACGTGGAAATAAAGCTGATATAAAACTGGAAGAAAGCCATAATAAAGTTAGAATAAAACAGGAAAAAACTGGAATAAGGCAGAAATATAACTGAAATAAAATTGGAATAAAACTGGAACAAAACTGGAAAAACGCTGAAATAAAACCGAATAACCCTGAAACGAAATTAGAAAAAACTGAAATAAAACTGGAAAAAAACTGGAATAAAATGGGAATAAAAATGAAATAAAGCCACTTCAAAATAATAATAAAAACAAGTTACATTTTTAATACAAAGACTTTGAACATAGCAATAAGTCAGGAAGTTTCTTAGCTAATCAGCTAAACATAAACAAAGAAAGAACGACTATATTTGCAGTTACAGATCCTATATATTACAGGATCCAGAGGATCAATGCCTTCCCAGATTTCTATAAATCTTTATACACATCACAATTAAATCCATCAGATAATGATATCAAGCGATTTCTGGATAAAATAACTCTTCCTAAACTATCAGAGAGTCAAAGAGTGACCCTGGACTCACCGCTGTCTACAGCTGAAGTTCAGGAAGCATTAAAAAACATGCCAAACAATAAAGCACCAGGTCCAGATGGGTTCCCTACTGAGTTCTATAAAGAGTTCTGGAACATTCTGGCCCCAACGTTCCACAGAATGCTGCAGGAAACTCAAGATAATGGCAAATTTCCAGTTAATATGAATTCTGCCACCATTAGTCTCCTGCTTAAGCCAGGCAAAGATCCTATGTTTCCGACCAGCTATCGTCCCATATCCTTAATTAATGTGGAGTAGTAGAGTAAACTGGACATTTTTATTACATACATTTTGTTTTGGCTATTCCTTTATAAATTGATTAAAACTCTTCCACAGCTTCCCAACAGCCTGAGTCAGGACAAATAATCAAACATCTTCCAGCTTTTGTCTCCAGAGGGGCCCCAGACAGGGATGCCCCCCTCACTTTTTGCCATTTTTTTTGAGCCTCTGGCTGCTACAATCAAACTAATGTCTAACTAATGACAAACTAATGTGGTTAAAGGTATAAAAGGCATGAAAATAGAGCATAAAATTTGTCTTTATGCAGATGATGTATTACTTTATCTCCAGCACTCAAACACTTGCCTCTCTCAATTAATCTCTCAAGATTACTAGAATCTTTCTCAAAAGTCTCAGAATACTCTATAAATTGGTCTAAATCTATAATACTACCAATTAACTGCCCTCTACAGAATCCCTCGGGTCTACCTTCAGGAAATATCAAATATTTGGGAATTACTGTGTCATCTAAACTAGCTGAGTTACCAAAACTCAACCATATCCCTCTTTTAAAAAAGATAGAAGAGGACCTAGAAAGATGGAAATCTCTTCTGATCTCCCTTATAGGTCGGTTAGCATCAATTAAAATGATGGTCTTACCCAGAATTAACTACCTATTTTCAATGATCCCCAATAAACCATCATCTGACTGGTTTAAATCTCTAGATTCTTCCATCTCTAGGTAAACCCCCTCGTTTCAGCTTAAAGACTCTACAGAAACTAAAGACAGAGGGGGGCTAGATTTACCTACTACCCCCAAACTACTGTCTAAATTATACAGGACATTGACTAAACTGGATGATCCAATATCTCTTCCTATTACTAAATGGGAGGAGGATTTATCAGCCAGCTTTGAACAAAACATCTGGGCTCAGATATGTCTAAGAACTTTTAACATGACTAGAAACCCCAGTTTACAACTAATAGAATCTCAAGTCTCCGCCAAGTGCAGAGCCCATTCCCCCCGTCCTGCTCTGGGAGGGCGCATCTTCGGCTCTCCACAACCACTATGGAGCATTTTTCCTCTGGACAAACTTTACATGCACAAGTGCACTCTCAGAATCAACTACCTACAGGTGTTTGGTTCCAGGTACTTAGAGAGTCACTTCCACAAAGAAAGCCCATATTCTGATTTTCAGGTAACCCAGAGTACATGTCAGATTAAATAATATTTCTTATATTTCATCGATAGTATCAAGGTGTTGCTTTATTGTATGTCTCATACCGTACCATGTCTGTTGGTTGAACTGTTCTTTTTACATCTCTTTGCAGGTGATGAAGCAGACTGAAAATGTTTTATCACTATCTACCTTTTATCTCCTCTTTCTTTCATCTTTTCTCCTTTTTTAATATATAGGCATAAAACCACTTAGAGGTTTGCATGGAAAACTATCAAAAGAAGGTGAAGAAGGATGAAATGCTGCTGGCTACACTACTTAACCACTTATTTTCCAGAGTTCCACTTTCCTCTCGCTGAGTAAGACCAAGATCAGCTTCCCTTGATCAGCGAGGAGCAGGCAGCCGGTTCCAGCAGCTCCCTTGATTCTTTTTCAATTGACCAAAAAACTTTAAAGCACATGCAGTCATTCACCCATTCACTCACACAGTGATGGTGGGGCTCACTGACAGAAGTCAGGCTGCCGTACACCGGCACCACCATCTGAAAGGATCCGAGAAGATCTATAGCTTCCGCTTCGTACTAAAAGATGCTACAGTGACGCCTCCAAAAACACAAGGAGGCGTCAGCAGGTCAAATGAACCATGTGGGAGGAGGAGAAGTTTGTGCATGGAGGGAGGTGACAAGGCCAGACTAATTCTGTCGGTGGTAAGCTCTAATTTCATGCTTGGCTGAGGAAGCTCTGCAGCTACTGTTGTTCCTCCTTATCCAGAGTCTGATGCTGAGCTAAAAGTCAGCATCAGACTTAAACTCTGATTGGCTGCCGGATCATCTGAAGACTAAGGCAGAAAAATGATCATCAAAGTTATTCAGCATCTTTTTAAGCCAGAGTCAAAAACTGATTTAGCGAGAAAATCAAAAAAGCTGAAGATTAAACAGATGCAAAGATTTTTAATTGACCTTTGTGAATTTTATTGCTTTTTCTGTGGATGTTTGTAGAACAGGAAGACATTTAGAAGCAAGATGATTCAGGAGTTACAGGAATAATCAATAATAATTAATAAAGAACATTACTGGGAATAAAGGGAGTTTAGGGAGCAAAGACACCAGCACAGAAAAGGGAAACCAGGGAGGACTGCTGGTCTGGAAACAGATTAGGAAATAGAAATGAAAATTGAATCAGAAAACAGAGGGATTTACAGACCACTGCTGAAAAAACTAGTAAGCGTGCAGAAAGAGCAGAAAAAAATCACCGGAACAAAGAACACACCATTAAATAAATGTTTATCAAAAAACAGTCATCATCAGTGTCTGCCATATTTACTGCTTATCCAATCAGATATGGGAGCTTTGATGAGAATCTAGTTTATTGTGTAGATCTTTCTGGAGCCACCTGTTTAGTTCTCAGTCTGATATTCAGTGCTGAAAGGAAATTCAGTGCTGAAAGGAGGACCAGTGTTGAAAGGAGATTCAGTGTTGAAAGGAGATTCAGTGCTGAAAGGAGGACCAGTGTTGAAAGGAGATTCAGTGTTGAAAGGAGATTCAGTGCTGAAAGGAGGACCAGTGTTGAAAGGAGATTCAGTGCTGAAAGGAGATTCAGTGCTGAAAGGAGATCCAGTGCTGAAAGGAGATTCAGTGCTGAAAGGAGATCCAGTGCTGAAAGGAGATTCAGTACTGAAAGGAGATCCAGTACTGAAAGGAAATTCAGTGCTAGAAGGATGCCCAGCTCTAAAAGCAGATCAAGTATTAATAGGAGATCCAGTGCTGAAAGGAGGTCCAGTGTTGAAAGGAGATCCAGGGCTGAAAGGAGATCAAGTGTTGAAAGGAGATCCAGTACTGAAAAGAGATTCAGTACTAACAGGAAATCCTGTGCTGAAAGGTGGTCAGTTCTGATAGGTGGTCCAGTGTTGAAAGGAGATCCAGTGTTGAAAGGAGATTCAGTGTTGAAAGGAGGACCAGTGTTGAAAGGAGATTCAGTGCTGAAAGGAGATTCAGTGCTGAAAGGAGATCCAGTGCTGAAAGGAAATTCAGTGTTGAAAGGAGGTCCAGTGCTGAAAGGAGGTCCAGTGCTGAAAGGAGGTCCAGTGTTGAAAGGAGATCCAGGGCTGAAAGGAGATCCAGTGTTGAAAGGAGGTCCAGTGCTGAAAGGAGATCCAGTGTTGAAAGGAGATCCAGTGTTGAAAGGAGATTCAGTGCTGAAAGGAGATCCAGGGCTGAAAGGAGATCCAGTGTTGAAAGGAGATTCAGTGCTGAAAGGAGATCCAGTGCTGAAAGGAGATTCAGTGCTGAAAGGAGATCCAGGGCTGAAAGGAGATCCAGTGTTGAAAGGAGATTCAGTGCTGAAAGGAGATTCAGTGCTGAAAGGAGATCCAGTGCTGAAAGGAGATCCAGTGTTGAAAGGAGATCCAGTGTTGAAAGGAGGTCCAGTGCTGAAAGGAGGTCCAGTGCTGAAAGGAGATCCAGTGTTGAAAGGAGGTCCAGTGCTGAAAGGAGGTCCAGTGCTGAAAGGAGATCCAGTGTTGAAAGGAGGTCCAGTGCTGAAAGGAGGTCCAGTGCTGAAAGGAGATCCAGTACTGAAAGGAGATCCAGTGTTGAAAGGAGGTCCAGTGCTGAAAGGAGGTCCAGTGCTGAAAGGAGATCCAGTGTTGAAAGGAGGTCCAGTGCTGAAAGGAGGTCCAGTGCTGAAAGGAGGTCCAGTGCTGAAAGGAGATCCAGTGTTGAAAGGAGGTCCAGTGCTGAAAGGAGGTCCAGTGCTGAAAGGAGATCCAGTGTTGAAAGGAGGTCCAGTGCTGAAAGGAGGTCCAGTGCTGAAAGGAGATCCAGTGTTGAAAGGAGGTCCAGTGCTGAAAGGAGATCAAGTGCTGAAAGAGATCCAGGGCTGAAAGTTAATGGTAAATTGAGGTCCAGTTTCAGTACTGAAAGGAGGTCCAGTGCTGAAAGGAGATCCAGTGCTGAAAGGGTGTCCACTGCTGAAAGGAGATCCAGTACTGAAAGGAGGTCCAGTACTGAAAGGAGATCCAGTACTGAAAGGAGGTCCAGTGCTGAAAGAGATCCAGGGCTGAAAGGAGATTCAGTACTGAAAGGAGGTCCAGTACTGAAAGGAGATTCAGTGTTGAAAGGAGGTCCAGTGCTGAAAGAGATTCAGGGCTGAAAGGAGGTCCAGTACTGAAAGGAGGTCCAGTGCTGAAAGAGGTCCAGGGCTGAAAGGAGATTCAGTACTGAAAGGAGGTCCAGTACTGAAAGGAGATTCAGTGTTGAAAGGAGGTCCAGTGCTGAAAGAGATTCAGTACTGAAAGGAGGTCCAGTACTGAAAGGAGGTCCAGTGCTGAAAGAGGTCCAGTGCTGAAAGAGATCCAGGGCTGAAAGGAGATTCAGTACTGAAAGGAGGTCCAGTACTGAAAGGAGGTCCAGTACTGAAAGGAGGTCCAGTGCTGAAAGAGGTCCAGTGCTGAAAGAGATCCAGGGCTGAAAGGAGATTCAGTACTGAAAGGAGATTCAGTACTGAAAGGAGGTCCAGTACTGAAAGGAGGTCCAGTACTGAAAGGAGGTCCAGTGCTGAAAGGAGGTCCAGTACTGAAAGGAGGTCCAGTACTGAAAGGAGGTCCAGTGCTGAAAGGAGGTCCAGTACTGAAAGGAGGTCCAGTGCTGAAAGGAGGTCCAGTACTGAAAGGAGGTCCAGTGCTGAAAGAGGTCCAGGGCTGAAAGGCAAACTTTAACAGTCCTCTGAGGGTGACAGGCACATAAACTGAGCTGCAGAGTTACTGTGGGCTGTTGGATGTATGGATGAATGGGTCACTGTGATTTAGCTGAAGTATGTTTTAATAGTGAGTTAGTGAGGCTTTAGAGGCTCAGAAAGGAGGTGAAGGGTGGCTAAACATTGAATATAAGGCTGGGGAGCAATGAGGAAGTACAGCGTTCAGGTAGTGGAGGTATGATGGTGGTTTCTGCTAATGCCGACTGAGGTCCAAGGAGACAGAAGCAGACTTAGAAAAACAGCAGAGATACAAACGGGGCCACCTGTGGAGCTACAAGCATGCTTAGTGTGAGGGATTGCTGAAGAGTCAATGAGTCGATGCAATCAGCTGGTTTTCCTTAGATAGAAAACTTTGAATCAATCTGACTGGATGATCTGGTGAACTGGAAAATGACCTGAGATGACATGATGTGAATTGGAGCTAAAGAAATAAACTGAACTGAATAGACAAACTGGTTAAACTGGGAAATTACCAGCATCTACTCAGCTTCTCCTCTGCTCAGCAAAGAGCTTTCTGGAGACAAATATTTTATTCTGTTATTTGGTCCAAATAAGAAAGAGTGAATCGGAACATTAAGGAACATTAAGGCTCCAGGGATTGATGGGAGGAAGGAGGAAAACAAACACTATAGAGACGACAGCGCCCTCTCTAGGATGCAGAAAGAACTAGAGTTAGGAACCAATTAATTAAGATCGAACCTCATTCTCTGCCTAATCTCCCCAAAAACAGAAGCCAGTGTTCAGCTCAGAGTGCTGCTGTGTTTCCAATGTTTCCAGTTCAGATAAACGGGCCTTGCTTGGCTGTCAGTCATCTGATGGACCAGCCTCTTCCTTTTATTACAACCTGCAGTTTCCAGAGCGTGAAAGCGTGCTGCAGCTCTCCCCTGAGCATGCTCCGTTCGTTTCCTGTCTGCTAACCAATGCTGAGGATTTCCTGCCTGGGTTTTTCTTCTGTTGTTTAAAACCTGCTGCTGTTGGTAAAACACCGACTCAAGATGATCAAACTTAGAACCAGGACCAACCTGATGCTCCATCTTCAGATCAGAAGACATTTTTCTATTCAGTGACTGATTAAATTAATAACAGATAATATCTAACCTATCTTACCCTGTCTACTTTTAAGGCTAGGCTTAAAACTTTCCTTTCTGATCAAGCTTATAGTTAGACTGGCTCAGGTTATCCTGAGCTATCTCTATATGATGAAACCCATGACTCCTCCTTGGACGGAATAAAATCTAACCTAACATAGAACGTGACCAGCAGCTGTGCAGCTTTTCTCCATATTACCTTGGAAATACCAACAAAAACAGACATCTAATACTCAGCTTATGGAAGAAAAACAAGATCTCATTTTATCGCCTCCATAAAGACGCAGAAAGGAGAGTGGGATGAGGAGCTGCTGTAAAGAGACAGAACTGGGAACCATTACAACCAGCTGAATCTGCAGTGATCCCTACTTAAACTGTTTGAATGATCCAACTATTGTTCCAGAGACGTTACTATTATAATCTGGAGGGCAGCCAGGCTGTACTGATAAGCTTTCATAGGCCTTCAGTGCTTTACATGAAAAGTAATATTGGTGATTCAGCGAATAACTCTACAAGTGGAGGAAGGTGAAGCTGGGATGCCCAATAGATGACAGGCTTGAATCGGTGAAAACAAGCTAGCAGGCTAATTATCGGGATCCTGTCATCTTTTACGTAAACAGCTCTGTTTGAACTCCCATCTAAACGGTGAAAACATGCGGACAAAGCTGGGATGGAATGCTCTCCATCATTTTGTAGAACATCTCTGCAGTGAACATCTTGCTGTATTATCGCAGCATACGCAGATGGATTGATCTCACCCAGCATGGCAGGGCAAACAGTTAGCTGTCATGTGACTGCAGGAGTTATACAGATCAGAGCTTCTGTTGTTTTTCTATGTCTGCTTCTGTCTCCTTGAACCCCAGTCGGCCTCAGCAGATGGCCGCTCACACTGAGCCTGGTTCTGCTGGAGGTTTCTTCCTGTTCAAAGGGAGTTTTTCCTCTCCACAGTCGCTACAAGCATGCTTAGTGTAAGGGATTGCTGAAGAGTTAATCATCAGCCATCATCCTGACTGAGCCATGGTTTCATTCATTGATACTAGACACTGCTGTTAGCCTTGAGGGGCTAACACTGTAGCGCACCGATAGGGGGGGTTCGGGTTGTTGATGATGTAAACAACAGCTGGTGTAAAAACGTTATACCAGTCACCAGCTTCTGCTCTGCAGACATGGAGTTTCTGACTGTTAACTGCAGGCCGTTCTGTCTGCCCAGAGAGTTCAGTGTGGTTAGCATCACCGCTGTTTATGTGCCCCCCCCCCCCAGCGCTAACACTAAAGAGGCCATGAAGACTCTATACCAGGCTATCTCTGAGCTCCAATCTGCACACAGAGGCTGTTTTCATCATTGCTGGGGATTTTAACCAGGCTAACTGGAAGACTGTTCTCCCTCATTTTTACCAACATGTGGACTTTGCAACTTGAGCACAAAACATGCTGGTTGTAGCCTACTCTAATATTAAAGATGCATTCAGAGCACCCCCCCCCCCCTCCCCCTCAGGTCATCAGATCATGTATCTGTCATGCTAATTCATGAATACAGGCCCCAGCTAATCAGGGCTAAACCAACAGTGAAGGTCAGAGTGTGGTCTGAGGGGGCCATGGAGAAACTAAAGGACTGTTTTGAATACTCTGACTGGAACATGTTCAAAGCTGCAGCAACCTATGAAAACACGATCAATATTGGTGAGTATGCCATGACTGTGTCAGCTGACAACGAAAAAATGCATCAAGGACGTCAGCATCAAAAAGAACATCACCACCTAGGCCAACCAACCACCCTGGATAAACAGAGAGGTTCGGAAATCGCTAGAAGCACCGAACTCAGCTTTCCCAGTAGATGCATAACTTCCAGATAACTAGATAACTTCCAGAGCTTCAAGGCTCTGGAAGTTAAGCTGCTCTGTTCTGGACAGCAGCTATATGCTTCAGGTCTGACGGTCCACCTGAAAACACCATCTTCAGTCAGTCCATCAGGGTTATCCTCACACCCAGACGCCATCAGAGCATCCGGTTCCATGAAAGCAGAGGGTTGACAGGAGAAGTCAGTCTCTCCGTCTGGTTTAAAATCTGCGATACTGATGTGCTATAAATAGAAAAAGGTTCTGGGTTCAACATCCGGAGTCCAGGTCATCCTGAAGGACATTAACTAATCTTCATTCCCATTCCAGTCTGAAGATTTTATGGGAAAAAGCTTCAACAGTAAAAGGTTTTATTCTGGCTTTTAATCCTCAGCTGTTTGGATTATTCCCTTTTATTCTCTGATGATATGGAGATTTTATTGGTTCTGTTTTTCTCTTTGAAATGTTCTATAAACAAACATGGATGGAGTTGATTTTCCTCGGGTTAAATTTTTAAAGTTTCCCAGACATTAGCTGCTGGTGACGCTGCCGCCCTCCAGCGGATCGCCGCCATGTCAGAGCAGCTCTGATCATCTCTGATTAAACTTTAGTGTTTGATGCTGAGCAGCTGACAGGAATTTAGCCCATATATTTGTTCATCTTTGTACGTGTTATGATGCGTAACCATATAAAGCTGTTTTTGGTTTTTTTGCCCAGTAGCAGCTCACTAACATCTCTAAACTGAAACAATACTTTAACTTCTTCCACAAGCATCAGCTGAGACCAAGAGGAGGATCAAGGATGAAGAGAAGGAGGAAGAAGAGAGAGGAGGAGCAAATTCAAGCTCTCTCCTCTGTGCAGGGAAATCTTTAGCAAACTAGTTAAAAAATGTCCACGTTTTAAAAAGGATTCAAAGACACTAAAGAAATAACTGATCTAACAGAAGTTTTTCTGGAACCACTAAAGCAGCAGCAGTTTGACCAGCAGGGGCACCAGCTCTTCTCCAATAGAACCCTCCTTCTTTTCAAGATGTTCCTTCATCTTTCTAGATGAGTTTGGTTCTGATGGGTGACCCGCCGGGCTTTGAGCAGCAGGAGGACCAAAGGCTCACAGGTTCTAGTACAATAGAAACACTGAGAGACGGCTGCTGCTGAGGTTAAGAGATCTCCGCATTAAGCTGCTGCCAGATCAGAGAAGGAAGAAGATCCTCATCGTCATCTGATGCCAGCACCGTTAGGACCCCCCCGGGAAGCCCTCAGCTCTTTGAGATGTTTACATTTAGCCTGAGGTTGATTCAGGAGAAACAACCTCAGGCAGCCGTGGACATCAGCAACACTAATTGAACCTTTTTTCTGGACCTCCATGTTCCATGAATGCTCTGCATCTTAAAGTTGACTGAGCTCCACCTGAACCTGCATGGATTTCAGAATAATCTGAACTGGAAGCATCGTTAACAGCAGCTTTCCTTCTGTCTGCTGAACTGTTTGCTCTGCAGCATGAGGCTCAGTTCATGCAGCTCTTTTTGACCACTTTCTTCTTTTCTATATTTCCTTCCTGTGATTTCAGCTGAAACTCTTTGGATCGTGTTGAACGGTTCTGCAGAAAGACTCCTGCCTTGCCGTAACGGCCCTCCATAGGTCAGCTTCTCCTCAGAACCTGCGACCATAGAGCTAAACCTGAAAGATCAGCTCATAAACAGCTTGGCTGACTGTGAGACACAGTCCTACTGGAGAACATCTTTTCTTATTGCTTCCTCTCCTAAACCCACATTCCTGCTGATGCTCTGATTGCTGCATCCAATGAATGCAGAATACGTTCATCTCAGTTCAGTTTGGGCTCCTATAACATCTTGGCTTTATAACCGCTGTCACAAACGACCTCAGCCTGCTGGACGCTCAGTCTGCAAACCGACTTCAATATTAAATCCCGTTAATAATAATATTAATGCATTTAGTTGTATGAATAGATTTAATTAAACTTCAGCGTTCTTTAAAACAAACTATGTTTTTATTCCACGCCTCAAAGAGCTGCTTATGCAGGAATAAAAAATCCAGAAGGAAGGACAATGTGCGGCGACCAACAATAGAGCAGTCTGCTTCCACAACCAGCCATGAAATTTAAGATGGAAATATAACCTAAATCCCTTTATTGATCTCACATTGGACAGATCCCCTCTCTGCATTTAACCCCTCCCCTCGGGGAGCAGTGGGCTGCCACTGTGCAGCATCCCGGGAGCATTGTGCAGTACAGAGGCTGCACCCCTTAGAGGCCGAGCTAAAGGAGATGCACAGCATACCTGAGCTGTGTTCAGCATCCAGAGCTGTGTTCAACATCCAGAGCTGCGTTCAGCATCCAGAGCTGCGTTCAGCAACCAGAGCTGCGTTCGGCTGCGTTCAGCAACCAGAGCTGCGTTCGGCAACCAGAGCTGCGTTCGGCATCCAGAGCTGCGTTCAGCAACCAGAGCTGCGTTCGGCAACCAGAGCTGCATTCAGCATCCAGAGCTGCGTTCAGCATCCAGAGATGCGTTCAGCATCCAGAGATGCGTTCAGCATCCAGAGCTGCGTTCAGCATCCAGAACTGCGTTCAGCAACCAGAGCTGCGTTCAGCAACCAGAGCTGCGTTCGGCTGCGTTCAGCATCCAGAGCTGCGTTCTGCATCCAGAGCTGCGTTCAGGATCCAGAGCTGCGTTCTGCATCCAGAGCTGCGTTCAGCATCCAGAGCTGCGTTCAGCAACCAGAGCTGCGTTCGGCATCCAGAGCTGCGTTCAGCAACCAGAGCTGCGTTCGGCATCTAGAGCTGCGTTCAGCATCCAGAACTGCGTTCTGCATCCAGAGCTGCGTTCTGCATCCAGAGCTGCGTTCAGCATCCAGAGCTGCGTTCAGCAACCAGAGCTGCGTTCAGCATCCAGAGCTGCGTTCAGCAACCAGAGCTGCGTTCTGCATCCAGAGCTGCGTTCTGCATCCAGAGCTGTGTTCAGCATCCAGAGCTGCGTTCAGCAACCAGAGCTGCGTTCAGCATCCAGAGCTGCGTTCAGCAACCAGAGCTGCGTTCGGCTGCGTTCAGCAACCAGAGCTGCGTTCAGCAACCAGAGCTGCGTTCAGCATCCAGAGCTGCGTTCAGCAACCAGAGCTGCGTTCGGCAACCAGAGCTGCATTCAGCATCCAGAGCTGCGTTCAGCATCCAGAGATGCGTTCAGCATCCAGAGATGCGTTCAGCATCCAGAGCTGCGTTCAGCATCCAGAACTGCGTTCAGCAACCAGAGCTGCGTTCAGCAACCAGAGCTGCGTTCAGCAACCAGAGCTGCGTTCGGCTGCGTTCAGCATCCAGAGCTGCGTTCTGCATCCAGAGCTGCGTTCAGGATCCAGAGCTGCGTTCTGCATCCAGAGCTGCGTTCAGCATCCAGAGCTGCGTTCAGCAACCAGAGCTGCGTTCGGCATCCAGAGCTGCGTTCAGCAACCAGAGCTGCGTTCGGCATCTAGAGCTGCGTTCGGCATCCAGAGCTGCGTTCAGCAACCAGAGCTGCGTTCAGCATCCAGAGCTGCGTTCGGCATCCAGAGCTGCATTAAGCATCCAGAGCTGCGTTCAGCATCCAGAGCTGCGTTCAGCAACCAGAGCTGCGTTCAGCATCTAGAGCTGCATTCAGCATCCAGAGCTGCGTTCGGCATCCAGAGCTGCGCTCAGCAACCAGAGCTGCGTTGAGCATCCAGAGCTGCGATCGGCATTCAGAGCTGCATTCAGCAACCAGAGCTGCGTTCAGCATCCAGAGCTGCGTTCAGCATCCAGAGCTGCGTTCAGCAACCAGAGCTGCGTTCAGCAACCAGAGCTGCGTTCGGCATCCAGAGCTGCGTTCAGCAACCAGAGCTGCGTTCAGCATCCAGAGCTGCGTTCAGCAACCAGAGCTGCGTTCGGCATCCAGAGCTGCGTTCGGCAACCAGAGCTGCGTTCAGCAACCAGAGCTGCATTCAGCATCCAGAGCTGCATTAAGCATCCAGAGCTGCGTTCAGCATCCAGAGCTGCATTAAGCATCCAGAGCTGCGTTCAGCAACCAGAGCTGCGTTCAGCAACCAGAGCTGCGTTCAGCATCGAGAGCTGCGTTCAGCATCCAGAGCTGCGTTCGGCAACCAGAGCTGCGTTCAGCAACCAGAGCTGCATTCAGCATCCAGAGCTTCATTAAGCATCCAGAGCTGCGTTCAGCATCCAGAGCTGCATTAAGCATCCAGAGCTGCGTTCAGCATCCAGAGCTGCATTAAGCATCCAGAGATGCGTTCAGAAAGAATATTCAGTTAAAAGTTAAATTAAAGTTAAAAAGCCTTTATTGTCATCATATTCTGCAACGGATACAATGAGATTTTTGGGACTTCCATTTCAGCTACCGTGAAATAAAAAAATAAAAATAAAAATATATTAAAAGGAAAAGGAAATGTAAACAGTACTGGCACAGATTGTGGGGGGGAATAGTGCAAAACAGACGTAAAGTGACCGACAGTGCAGGTCGGAGTTGAGGGCGGCAATGGCTTGGGGGAAAAAGTTAAATGAATCCGATCTAAACACCAGAAAACTGGAGAATATTTGGACAAACATGGAGACAGAAGGAAAGACGTGAAAAATCCATCAAACTTCCGTCTGTTTTGTTCATATTCTAGAGACGATCATTAAGATTTTTTTATTTTTGGATTTTAATCTTGAAATGCTTTAAAGAGTTTATTCTGAATCCCAGCTGCAGCTCATTTCCTGGTGCCAAATCTGGATGTTTGAATGTGAAGACGTTCTGTGTGAGAAGTGAAACGTCTCCGCAGCCTCAGACTCTAGCAGAACAAACATCTGATGAAGCTCACAGTGGCCCTCAGGGGCCTCAGAGGTCTGAGGGGCCCGGCAGACCAATCTGATCTAACAGAGAAGTTGGTTTCTGTCCAAACAGAAGAAGGAAACTATGACCTGTTCTGATCATGTCTTGTAGAACAGCGTGGAAACATCTGGGCTGCTGTTTGCACGCCGTTATCTCCACCATTATCTCACTGAGGGTGGAGGGCCTCCTTACCATCACCCTAATCTCTAACTGCTTCCCCAGGTCGGAGGCTTACAGCAGGATGCGAATACTTCCTCCTGCTCTCATTGCTCAGACCTTCATGGCGTGTTTTGGTGGTTTCCATCTATCCAGATGTTTCATTCCTGACTGCTAATGTTCCTCCTGTGGGAGAACCGTTAGAAAACATAAAGGAGAGAGGGAGGACCGGCCTCCTCCTCCCTCCTCCTCCCTCTGAGAGCCTCAGCAAGCAACAGACACATCACGAGCGAAGGAGCAGAAACTCACCTCCTTCAGCTCCTGTCAACAGGTGTCCTCCTTCCTGACAGGCCGATGAAGAGGAGGATGATGAAGAGTTGCATTCCCAGATCCACTAAACTTCTACTGACTGGACATGTCTGCTCCGTCTGCAGAGGAGGAGGAGGAGGAGGAGGAAGTTTCCACAGATCATCGCACTTTCAGACACCTCCTTCCTTCCTCCCTCCTCTTCCTCTCAGTCTAACTACCAGAGTTCAGCAGTGCAGCCGCTGCAGCTCAGGCCATCTGTTGCAACACGTCTGCCCCTCCACCCTCACCCCTCCTCCCCACTCCTCCCCCTCAGGAGGAAGGAGGGTCTCTGTCCTGCCTGGGAGCCAATCAGGAGCCACAGTGCTGCCTCTGACCGACTGAACGGGAGGAGCCGAAAGGGACAAAATGAAAGCAGTCCTGGCGGGGAGGTGGGACATGAGGACGGGGGACGTTCAGGGAGGTGGACACAGGCAGAGTCATAATGGAGTCCAGGTTCTGCAGCATTGATTGGATCATGCCCCCCAGTCAGCCTCTGTGATGCTAATGGATGCAGCAGCTCAGGAATCAAACCAGCAACTTTTTAACCGGCAGGTTTTTCTGAGCAGCTTCTAGAAGCAGCTTCTGTCAGAGCCTGATGGTCTCCAGCACTCAGCCTCAGATGGCAGGACGCACCTGAACGGTCTGGCTGCTGACTCCCTGTCTCTCCACAGGTCTAAGGGGCGGGGCGTTGCCTGAAGGGAGGAGTCCAGATGGATTCTAATTGGTCAGCTACAGGAAGCTCAGCAGTGATCGGTGATTAGAACCCAGCAGTCTTGATCTTTATGAAATATATTTTCTATTTAAATGTTCATCAAACAATTTACAAATATTCTAAAAAAGTTCAAATGAAAACACCTGGACTTTGTTTTCCAAGTTTGAAGATGTTTCTCTTTCCATCCAGAAAAATGTCTGCAGCAGACATTTGGAATTAAGAATTAAAATACATTAAATAAATTTAATTAAACCAACAGTCAGATTTATTTTAATTATTCTGGATTTCAGAATATAAAATAATAAATGTTTCAAACATATTATAGAAAAATAATGGCAGTTTCAAAATTCACAGAATTTGTTTATTATTTTCCCATTTTTATGGGGGAACAGATTTTATCAGATGGATGAAATATTTGGTTCCCATCTAATAACTACAGGAAATAATAATGAAATGTCACCAAATCCACAGAGTTTGTTGTTGATGAAGAGAGAAATAAACTCAGTTAGAGACTTGATGGTGAATTAATTTCTTACCATTATTATGGAGGAGGAAATGTTCTGTGTGATAGCATACTAGAAATATGTTTAATTCAGTAATTTGTCATATTTTACATTAGAACGGGATTTACCAGAAAGTCTAAACTCTCATCTTCACCCTCAGGGCCCCTGATCTAGAATCCTAGATCCGCCCCTGATCACAGCCAAACAGGAACAGACCAGATGAAGCTACTATGAGAAAAAGCAGAGAGAGCAGAACGTTAGAGATTGAACTAACAGATTCTGCAGAGTGGGAGAATAGAGATAGAATGAAGCAGAATGATGAAAAAGGGGTCCCTATGTCCTCCAAAAGTCTAAGCCTATAGCAGCAGAACTATAGAGATAGATCAGGATAACCTGAGCCACTCTAACTAGAAGCTTTATCAAAAAGGAAAGTTTTAAGCCTAGCCTTAAAAGTAGACAGGGTGTCTGCCTCACGGACTAAAACTGGTAGTTGGTTCCACAGGAGAGGAGCCTGATAACTAAAAGATCTGCCTCCCATTCTACTTTTAGAAATTCTAGGAACCACTAGTAAACCTGCAGACTGAGAGCGAAGTGCTCTGTTAGGAACATAAGGAACAATCAGATCTCTGATATCAGATGGAGCTTGGCCATTTAAGGCTTTATATGTGAGAAGGAGGATTTTAAATTCTATTCTGGATTTAACAGGAAGCCAATGAAGAGAAGCCAGGATAGGAGAGATATGATCTCTCTTTTTAATTTTCATCAGAACTCTGGCTGCAGCATTTTGGATCAGCTGAAGGCTTTTAACTACAGTTTGTGGACTTCCTGATAGTAAAGAATTACAATAGTCCAGCCTTGAAGTAACAAATGCATGGACTAGTTTCTCAGCATCACCCCTGGACAGGAGATTGCTCATTTTTGCAATATTCCTCAGATGAAAGAAGGAAATTCTAGAAACCTCTTTGATATGGGATTTAAATGACAGGTCCTGATCAAAAACAACACCAAGATTTTTTACTTTATTATCTGAAATCAGTTTAATCCCATCCAAATGAAGTGACTGGCTAATCAGCTTCTAAGTCTATATACAAATGTCAAACTTTCCACTTTTTAATTTATTGAACAGTTTATTTTTTTCTTTCCATACCAGTTGATCATATTTCTACACTTCTGCAACATATTTAGATTTGCACATAAAATCTTTCTGAAGCAGTTGATGCTGAATTTCAGGATGGTGCGTTTATTCGGCCCCACAGCAGCAGCTGCCTGAAGGTCTCTGAGGTCACATTCGAAATATACCAACTTCTTACCAACACCTGCTGGTCTGGTCTTTATTATAACTCCATCCAGCATTGATAGACAACCCATCCATGACCAAAGACCCCAGATAACCCACACAGACTCCAGAGAAAACCCAAGTAGACCCCAGAGAATCCAGAGAGACTGAAAATACCCCTGAGAACCAAGAGAGACTCCAGAGAACCTAGAGACCCCAGAAATAACCAAATTACCCCCCAGGGACCCCAGAGACACCCAAGAGAGACCCCAGACAGAACCCAAGGAGACCTAAGAGAGACCACTGAGACAACAGAGACCATGAAGAGAACCAAGAGCGAACCCAGAGATCCCAGAGAGAACCAAGAGCAACCGTCCAGTAGTTCAATGGAGAGCAGCTGCTAACCGTTCGGCTGCTAAAACAACTGATTCAAAGTTCTGATTGGGCCCAGCTATGTAGCTGCATTAGAGAACAGGGTCCAGGAACAGGGAGTCTCCTCTGCTTTGTTTTGATAGGCAGCTCATCCCCAGCCTGACTCCGCCCATTTCTGCTATCAGAAAACACACCTGATGGAGGCGACATCCAGGGCAGAGTCTCTCCAACCAGCTGTGGAGGCAGGGATGGAGCTGCTTTTACCCCGTAGAACCGAGCTGCTGACCTCAGTCTGTCTGGGTGACATCACTCTGGGTGACATCACTCTGGGTGACATCACAGGATCAGTTCTTCGTTACACCTGAGGAGGGCAGCAATTGGACACAAAAGCAGGACTGTACAAAAGAGTTAGTCAGTTTTTCACATACAGCTCCGTCAGACGTCCAAGGCCCGCTGATTAGCAAACTCTAGAGGGTTTTAGGTTGCCATGTTCAGGAGGAAAAAAAAAGGAAAAAACTGTTCAAATGTTCCTCACAATGTTGGGAAAATAAAAAGGGAGTGAACTTCCCCTGTTGAATATATTCTGATGAGTCTAAACATGTTGGCTCAGTTAGTCCGACAGGAACAAGGAGACAAACAGCCGATGCTACAGACCTGTAGCTAGAAGCAGACTCAACAGAGAGGTGTGTGTTTCCTCTGTGTGCCGGATCATTTCTGTAGACTGGACAGTTTTGAAGGTCTCAGGATGTTTCTGCTTCCTCCAGTTCAGACTCTGGGAGTTCTACAGGCAGAGCGTTTGGGTTTGGACCTAAAGTCTCTGCAGCGAACTGTGAGTTTATACTCACTACTCTCTGCAGATCAGAAGTTGCCTACAGCAGCTTCCAACATAAAAACCAAAAACACGGCCGTCATCAGCTGGCTACCAATTGGTGGTTACCTAGCAACAGTCAACGGGCTCAGGACAGCAGCTCCTGCAGCTATAACAGGATTCTGAGCTGATCAGAACCATTCGTCCTCTGGGGAGAGGAAGACCTGAGCAGGGAGGTACAGTGGTAACCGTGGCAACAGGGATGTGTTGTGGATGTTGAATGCGTGGTGAGTGGGTAGTTGGAGGCCCTCCAATGCTCCATGGTTCTCTCCAAAGGTCAACATTCAGGAACATTGAAACTCAAGGCCTGCATGTAGTCCTGACATACTTGAAGCATACGCCAGGCGTACTGAGGCAGTCTGGAGGAGACTGGGCATCAGTTTTTCTTCACGATGCGGCTCTATAAACCCAGAGACAAACAGTTTTGATATAAAAATGTTTTGTATGTAACTCCAAACGTATAGGTTGAGAATTGGCGACATCTTTTGCACAAAATAGAGTCAGAATGTTTCGCCTGGGATGTTAGAAAATATAAAAAGCTAATTAAAACGGGACCATATTATTTTATTTCCCTTTCTCTGTCCCTGGTCTGGTTTATGGCCTTATGCACCACCTGCTTCCATTCACCATCATCTTCTCCCACTTAAGGCTGATTTATACTTCTGCAGACACTCCGCTGCACCTCTCCCAGACTGTAGATGACCGCAGACAGGAAGCCGGCCTGTTTTGTTTTTATGACCGCAATTGCAGAAAAAAACCTGTGAAGTTTGA
>CM060062.1:47785439-47935439 GCA_030533445.1 Cyprinodon diabolis
GGGTACTATTCAATGAAGATGCCATTTGGGGACCTGTGAGGCGTCTGTTTCTCAAACTAGAGACTCTAATGTACTTATCTTTTTGCTCAGTTGTGCAACCCGGCCTCCCACTTCTTTTTCCACTCTGGTTAAAGCCTGTTTGTGTGGACAAACTGCACAATATCAACTTAAGTGTAGCTACAATGTTCAGATCAATCTTTTAAATACTGCTTCGGAATCAAGATAAACTTGTCAAATGCACACAAAATTCGGCAAGCAAGTTACCTTTTCAAAGAGAGTGGGGGGGGGGGGGGGGGGGGGGTACTTAGCCACAGTCAGCTCTGGCAGAATCCCAGCGATGGTCCAGGTAAACAATGCCACTGATTCTAATAAAGCAACACTCTAATGAGCAATCGAGCAAAAATACCACAAGGAAAAATAATACTGATTCAAATAAACTCACCCAGCAATCAAATCAATAGGAATAAAGATTTCAGATGAACACATGGAGAAGAAACCAGCAGCAAGCCACAATCACAGTGGAAACAGGTGAGGATCCTTAACTGCATGCCTGAGGCGGGGCTTTAAAGAAGCTAACTAATTTGGGCAACACAGGAAGACGGCCTGAAAAAATAAAAGTCTCTGACTAATTGTGGGTAAACTTTCAAGCTGAAGGAGTCCTATCGGCTTTATTGACCTGTGGGACTCCAGAGGCAGCTGATATCTATTGGCAGTCAAAGCGGCAGGTGGCTCGGCTGGTCGCTGAGGCAAAAACTCGGGCGTGGGAAGAGTTCGGACAGGCCATGGAGAAAGACTTCCGTACGGCTTCGCAGTGATTCTGGTCCACAATCCGGCGTCTCAGGAGGGGGAAGCAGTGCAGCACCAACACTATTCATAGTGGGTATGGTGTGCTGCGGACCTCGACTTGGGACGTCGCATGTCGGTGGGCAGAGTACTTCGAAGACCTCCTTAATCCCACCAACAAGTCTTCCATTGAGGAAGCAGAGCCTGGGGGCTCCGGTTTGGGTTTTCCCATCTCTGGTGCTGAAGTCACTGAGGTGGTTAAAAAGCTCCTCGGTGGCAGGGCTCCAGGGGGGGATGAGATCCGCCCTGAGTACCTTAGGGCTCTGGATGTTGTGGGGCTGTGTTGGTTAACGCGGCTCTGCAACATTGCATGGACATCAGGGGCAGTTCCCCTGGATTGGCAGACTGGGATGGTGGTCCCTCTATTTAAAAAAGGGGACCGGAGGGTGTGTTCCAACTACAGAGGAATCACACTCTTAAGCCTCCATGGTAAGGTCCATTCCGGGGTTCTGGAAAGGAGGGTCTGTCGGATAGTCGAATGTCGGATTCAGGAAGAGCAGTGTGGTTTTCGTCCTGGCCATGGAACACTGGATCAGCTCTACACCCTCAGCAGGATCCTGGAGGGTGCATGGGAGTTTGCCCAACCAGTCTACATGTGTCTTGTGGATCTGGAGAAGGCATTCGACCCTGTCCCTCGGGGGTCCTGTGGGGGGTCCTCCGGGAGTATGGAGTACCGGGCCCCTTAATAAGGGCTGTAAGGTCTCTGTATGACCGGGGTCAGAGCCTGGTCCGCATTGCCGGCAGTAAGTCGGACTTGTTTCGGTGAAAGTTGGACTCCGCCAAGGTTGCCCTTTGTCACCGATTCTGTTCATAACTTTTATGGACAGAATTTCTAGGTGCAGCCGAGGTGTTGAGGGGATCAGCCTTGGTGGCCTTAGGATTGCATCTCTGTTGTTCAAGCTTTGGGTCATGACCGAAAGAATGAGGTCCAGGATCCAAGCGGCTGAAATGAGTTTTCTCCATAGTGTGTCTGGGCTCTCCCTTAGAGATAGGGGGAGGAGCTCAGTCATCCGGGAGGGAGTCGGAGTAGAGCCGCTGCTCCTCCACATCGAGAGGAGCCAGTTGAGGTGGCTCGGGCATCTGGTTAGGATGCCTCCTGGACGTCTCCCTGGTGAGGTGTTCCAGGCACGTCCCACCGGGAGGAGGCCTAGGGGGAGAGCCAGGACACGCTGGAGAGACTATGTTTCTCAGCTGGCCTGGCACCATCTTGGGATTCCCCTGGAGGAGCTGGACCAAGAGGCTGGGGAGGCGGACGTCTGGGCCTCCCTACTGAAGCTGCTGCCCCCGCGACCCGCCCCCGGATAGGAGGATGGATGGATGGATGGATGGATGGATGGATGGATGATAAACAACATCACCTGGAAATAACGTCAAGCTGCAACTATGTAATTTAGATCAGATTTGGAACAATTAATCTGATTAATTGTGATTGACTATTGAAATAATCATCCACTAATTTAGTAATCGATTAATCATTAACTGGAGTATAGAGACTATAAATCAGGCCTTCAGCAGAGCGACTCACTTAGAGCAAAAATTATACCAAGATTGATAAAAAAAGATGTAAACATCGTTTTGCATCATTTATCAATCTGCTCTATAATCTTAAACTCATTAAGTAGAAAAGTTTTAGTTTCAGTTGGTTTGATTTTGTAAATAAAAATAATCTTATTTAAGGAACCTCTGGCTTTCTGATTATTAATCAATCAATTGAACAGAAATTGTTAAGATTGATCAATTAATTTTTAGTTGCAGCCAAAGCTCAAATATTAGCAATTGAAACAACAAGTAGTAACCAGGAAGATGTCGCCCATCAGGTGGGAGGTGTCCTGACATTGATCATCTTTAATCCAGAATGATAATCCTCATCATTTTAATCCGGTCCTGGGCTGGCAGCTGCTTGATGATTTCTTTCAACTACTTCATAGTGATTAGGCCGGACGTTCGGACGCAGCCCGAGTCTTAGGCTGGGTCTAACTTTGGGAAAGTTCAGGATTCCTCTAATGAATGTCTCCTACTTTCCCAGAAGGTTTAAACCCTCAGGATGAAATTTGTGCCTAAAAACGACCACATTCATCTCCATGCAACACTGAGCCAGACTCTCTGACCTCCCAAACATGCCGTTTTAATCAGTGTGAAATCCAAGAATGGCTGTTTTCTGTCAGATGAGTTGGAGATAATGGCCCTGAGAATCTGTCAATGAGCAACATGGCAGCAGAAAACAGATTAGCGCCTTTTTTTCCTGTCGCAAGTCAACAGGATGCAGAACAAAACGCTGCATGCATTAGAAAGACACCAACCACCTCCCCCACTCCCACAACCTGTTGCCACGAGTTACGCCCCCCCCATCTGTCAATCACTGCACAATAAACAATGCTGCACTTGGTGGGCTGACTGACTGGGTCGCCATAACAACACAAAGACCTGCTGACAACTCAATGCGGGGTGAGGTGAGGTGCGAGACCGCGGTGGGGTCTCCGGCTGGGCGAGACCCCGCTGGCCTTCCTGGGTCTGCTGGCTGAGGATGGGGATCATCGGCTCCTTTCAGCTGCTTCTAATGACACTAATTGGACCAAACAGGAACAATTAGGAGGCCAAGCTACACCGGAGGACCAGGCTAAGCTAGCAGTAAACAATGTTTTAGGTTTCTAAGGTGAAAACAGAACCAGTGGTGCTACAGAGAACGTCTAACTAAACTCCAGTTGGCTGTGGTTCTATTATAGAAATAAAACAGTTGGTGACATAAAACACAAAGATTTGGGAGTGATGGATGGATGGCTGGCAGGCAGACAGGCAGGCAGGCAGGCAGGCAGACAGGCAGGCAGGCAGACAGGCAGACAGACAGGCAGACAGGCAGGCAGACAGACAGGCAGGCAGACAGGCAGGCAGACAGGCAGACAGGCAGGCAGGCAGACAGGCAGGCAGACAGGCAGGCAGACAGGCAGGCAGACAGGCAGACAGGCAGGCAGGCAGGCAGACAGACAGGCAGGCAGACAGGCAGACAGACAGACAGGCAGACAGGCAGGCAGGCAGACAGGCAGACAGACAGGCAGGCAGACAGGCAGGCAGACAGGCAGGCAGACAGACAGGCAGGCAGACAGGCAGACAGGCAGACAGGCAGGCAGGCAGACAGGCAGGCAGACAGGCAGGTAGACAGGCAGGCAGGCAGACAGGCAGGCAGACAGACAGACAGACAGGCAGGCAGGCAGACAGGCAGGCAGACAGGCAGACAGGCAGACAGGCAGGCAGACAGGTAGACAGGCAGGCAGGCAGGCAGGCAGAGGTGTGTAAGCTCAATTATATTTACCAACTACTGTCATTGTAATAAACCCAAAATCTATGTGTTCAGATTTTCTGATGACGCAGCTTTTCTGAGCCTCATTTCAGGCCCATCAGACCTAATTGGTTCCAGACGGCAGATTAAAACCTTTGTTCAGTGGAGCGAGGAACACTTTGACTCTTGATGTCCAAAAAGCACAAGAACTGATCTTTGACCCGAGGAGTGTTCATTTCGTCAGCTTTTTTATTTAGTCTTAGTCACATGACAAAAATCTATTTTAGTTTTAGTCAAATTTAAGTCATTTTAGTCATTTAATCATCTTTGTGGTTTTAGTCGACACTGTAAATAATAAAACTTCTCCACACACAGCTTCTCTTTTTCTCTATTTTATTTATATAACACTGAGCAGAATAGAAATTCACTGATTCTTTTTTACATAGATCTGCACACGTTGAACCTTCTGTTGGCTTGTTTCATCATATCCACAAAGTCTTCATCCTCCATGGTCCCTGCAGGACGCCCAGTCCACTTTGCCACTGAGTTCTTCAGGACTTTCTGCTCTTTGGAGTCAGGGGTGGGGGGGCATCGCTCCAACCTCTGATCTGGCTGTGATGTCACTGCCTCAGGAATCTAGTTGGGAGGAAGAAATGTAAACGATGAACAAGTTTTCAAGTCCTCTATTGACAGGGAGACAGAGGCCTCAGATGAAGGACTTTGCTCTGTAACCGGAGGGTTGACGGTTTAAAACCCGGCTCTGCCTTCAGTGTTTTGTGTCCTTTGGAAAGACACCTTACCTGCATTGCCTCTTGATGGTAGTGGGGGGGCCCGGTGGAGTCAGCAGCCCCGCTTCTCTGATTATAAAAAGTGTTTTATATTTACAGACCATTCACCGTGTCATGCATGGACCTAACCCACTTTAAGCGTCCTACTCCTGTTAATTATGACTAAAACTGAGTGCTTCTGGGATCTGAAAGTTGCGTTTTTCTACATTGCGATTCTCTTTTCGAATACAATTAAGTTCCCAACCCTAGTTGTGACATGGGACAGAGAGAAGGCAGGTGACGACGGCAGGTACGATTCTGCGTCCAATAGGATTTAAACCAACTGGCTCTAACAAACAGATGAGACATTCCGGTTCTTTTCCTCAGCAGATATCAGGAAGAACTTTTTTAAACAACTATTCATAATGTTTATGTATTAAATAACCAGGAGACATGACAACAGATTATGATAGAGATTATAATCTTACTCAGACTAGAGAAGAGGCTTGGATTTACAGGCCCCGGGTTCGCTTCTCCATGACTGAAACTGAGAAGCATTTTATACAACTCCAGTCTGCTACATCATCATCATCATCATACATGTCTGCAGATGAGGAGACATCAATGTCTCCAGCCTTATCAGCTTATTAACGAGGGTCAGAGATAGAAACCCAGAAATGTCGCCGTAAACAAGGATCCATTTTGTCTGTGAAATCATTTTATTTCATTCAACATTTATCATTGTTACATCATTCTTTATCTGACAGAATAACTGTCCTAATTAGATAAACTGCTGTGAAAACTTTAGTTCTGACACGCAGCAGGCAAATAATATTAGGGATTAAAAGACTCACGCATCATCAATGAGGCTGATCATAAGTAGCCTAATCAAACTCCTGTTTAAAGGTTCTGGAGTTTTGCATAAATTAGAGACGCCATCAGACAAACAGAACCTTGGATCATCCAAAACCTTCCAGGTTTATGGATTTTTCAAAGACTAACTTTAAACAAGCAGAGTGAGAAATTCTGACAGACAGGAGCCAGTGAGACTGAGAGGGATCATCTCTGAACCAGTTTTACTCACTGGCTTCTGTTGACTGCAGTCAATTTAATTAGAAGGAGAGTCGTCGCATCTGCATCTCAATTACAGCATAAATGATCCAATAGAGGGAGAAATGGCAGAGGGAGAGAATGATCCAAAGGAGGAAACACTACGAGAACAAAGATATAAATCAGACAGCAAGCAGCGCTGCAACACCACCAGCTGCTCGGTGACCTTTTGGATGATCAATAAGTCATGAAGCTCCAACAGGAGCTCTGACAGCTACAGAGGCGAGAAACAAGCGCTGAGGCGGAGGAACGTTAGCGAGGAGAGACGGGCTTGTTGTGAATAATGAATGAGCTGTTTGCTGTGGAAAAGGTTCGGACCACTTCAGTCCACAGACACAAAGAGCTGCTTCCCTAAATGGTGATGTGGATCCGCCTGGAAGCTGCAGGTTGCTGATCTGCATCATTAGTTGCAGACTGGGAGGGAACTTGTGAAAGAACCTTAAAGGGTTCTGTCCCCGGCCTCAGGTTCTGGAGTCTATCTCCAGCTGTCTCCATGCCAGAGGCAGGGTCCACCATGGACAGGGCAGGAAGATTTAGACCTGATTAAATCACCGATTGGACTCCAGAGAGCCGCTGAGGTTCCTGGATCATCTGGAGGTTTTTCCCTCAGCAGATAAAACTTCTGACCTAAGAATCAGTTGCTTCTCTTTGTGCTTTAAACAATCCGAGTTCCTCTGCAAGCAGAAATCTATATATTTTACATCTACAGCAGATTCAATGCTCGGGAAAAGGTCCAGGCCTGCTCACCTAGGTTCTGGTGGTCCTGTAAGATTGTTATTCACGCTGGTGGTAATGACACCCGGTTACGCCGATCGGAGGTCATTAAAATTAGTGTTGCTTCGGTGTGTAAGTTTGCCAAAAAAATGTGGGACTCGGTAATTTTCTCTGGTCCCCTCCCTGATCTGACCAGTGATGACATGTTTAGCCGCATGTCGTCATTCAACCGCGGGTTGTCTAGGTGGTGTCCTGAAAACAACGTGGGCTACATTAATAATTGGCAATCCTTTTGGGGAAAGCCTGGTCTGATTCGGAGAGACGGCATCCATCCCACTTTGGATGGTGCAGCTCTTCTTTCTAGGAATCTGGCCACATTTATTAGTCCTCCAAAACCCTGACCCCCCAGGGTGCAGACCAGGAAGCAGAGTTGTAGTTTAACACACATCTCTGCAGCTTCTCTACTGTTACCCACTCTTTACTCCATCCAGACAGTGTCTTGCCCACGACCAAAATCTAATAAATTAGCAAAGATTCCCAAAGGAGTAAATCATGATAATCTAATTAAAATCAAAATAACTCCAATTGGGGAAAAAGTTAAAACAATTAAATGCGGTCTGTTTAACATAAGATCTCTTTCCTCTAAAAGTCTGCTAGTTAATGACTTGATCTGTGATAATCACATTGACTTGTGTTGCCTTACAGAAACCTGGCTGCAGCAAGAGGATTATGTGAGCATAAATGAGGCAACTCCTTCAAGCTATTTAAATTTTCACATGCCCAGAAGTTCTGGGCGAGGAGGAGGAGTAGCAACAATCTTCCAGTCTGACTTACTGATTATTCCCAAAACAGTTAATACCTACAACTCTTTTGAACGTTTAACCCTTAATTTCCCTCATCCAAATTTCAAGGCAAGAAAACCTCTTCTTTTTGTAACTTTGTATCGTCCACCAGGTCCTTACTCTGAATGTTTAGATGAGTTTTCAGAGTTCCTTTCTGATTTGGTATTAAATACTGACAGGGTCATCATAGTGGGAGATTTTAACATCCATGCTGACATTGAAGGCGATAGCTTAAGAGCAGCCTTTAATGCTATCTTAGACACTATTGGCTTTGTTCAAAATGTGAATAGTCCCACACATTCTCATCTTCATACTTTGGATCTTGTGCTGACATACGGAATAGAATGTGAAGAAATAACAGTATTTCCTCACAACCCTGTCCTCTCTGACCACTTTCTAATAACCTTCAGGATTACTTTAACAGAGTTCTCCTCCCCCAAAAGAAGGTTCACTTTTAATAGATCTTTATCAGATAGAGCAGTTATATATTTTAAAGAATCTGCTTCACTTTCTCTCTCCTCTGTGTCGCTGAGCAGTGCTGCAGAGTGCAAAAGCATAGCTTATTCCCCTTCACAGGTTGATGATTTTGTTGATGGGGTTGCTACTATTGTAATTCTTTACTATCAGGAAGTCCACAAACTGTAGTTAAAAGCCTTCAGCTGATCCAAAATGCTGCAGCCAGAGTTCTGATGAAAATTAAAAAGAGAGATCATATCTCTCCTATCCTGGCTTCTCTTCATTGGCTTCCTGTTAAATCCAGAATAGAATTTAAAATCCTCCTTCTCACATATAAAGCCTTAAATGGCCAAGCTCCATCTGATATCAGAGATCTGATTGTTCCTTATGTTCCTAACAGAGCACTTCGCTCTCAATCTGCAGGTTTACTAGTGGTTCCTAGAACTTCTAAAAGTAGAATGGGAGGCAGATCTTTTAGTTATCAGGCTCCTCTCCTGTGGAACCAACTACCAGTTTTAGTCCGTGAGGCAGACACTCTGTCTACTTTTAAGGCTAGGCTTAAAACTTTCCTTTTTGATAAAGCTTCTAGTTAGAGTGGCTCAGGTTATCCTGATCTATCTCTATAGTTCTGCTGCTATAGGCTTAGACTGCTGGAGGACATAGGGACCCCTTTTTCATCATTCTGCTTCATTCTATCTCTATTCTCCCACTCTGCAGAATCTGTTAGTTCAATCTCTAACGTTCTGCTCTCTCTGCTTTTTCTCATAGTAGCTTCATCTGGTCTGTTCCTGTTTGGCTGTGACTCCATCCTGGAGAGAAATATCAGCTGTGCTGCTGCCATCAACACCTTTGTTTCTAGATGTTGGAGCTTGGCCTGTTTTCCAGTGTAGTCCTGTTTCTCTGACTGTGACTAACTGGATGTGCTCTCTTCATCCTCTGACATGGGAGCTGGCTCGGAGCTCGTCTGCCTGGCTGTGCGTTTCCTGGACGGGGCCGCCTGTGGAGCTGGTTTTTGTATCTATGCTTCTTTTTCTATGTCTGCTTCTGTCTCCTAATTAAGTGTGGTGCTGCATACTAAACAGCAGCCAATCCACTTTGGTTACTGTCCAATGTGGATTGGCTACTTTCTTAATTCCTAAGAAAATTCCTCTTAAACACCTTTAAGGGCCAAAGTTCGGGGCCACTTGATGAGTAGGGGCAACGTCTGCAGAGCGATTCCAGATGGAGCAGTGGTGCATCATAATTTTCAGGGTCATGGTCTGAATCTGTTCGGTGCTACAACAATCAGCTGAATCTAGTTAAATAGATCTGTGCTGCCAAAGCATGTATAAATGAAGGGCTCCTAGGTCTACATCCGAAGGCCGGTGCTGGGGGTCGGGGGGTGGCGGGGGGTGTGTGTGGTTGATGCTAATCAAACTACGGTTTAGTTTAGGACAAAGCTAACCGCTGAGACATCCAGCCCTCATTAGCTGCACAGCTAACAAACACACACGATCGTCTTTGGAATAATCAGCCACTGCTCAACAGGAGGCCCCGGGCCCCTGCAGTGTGTGTGTGTGTGTTGGAAGTTTGATTGAAAAACTTCTGTGGGGCTTTGAGATGCTAATGGTTGCATTATCAGACTAAATAAAAGAGAGTTTAGCTGCTTAAAGACAAACAAATGACTTCTGGCTCATGCAGCCCATACATACCTAATGAGGGCCATTTATGGGGGCCATGTCCACACGGCCCTCAGCACCAACCCCCATCACATCAGCTTACAGTCAGACGCCAAAACTGAAGTCACTGACTGGATCAGAACCAAACAGCCTTTGAGCAAACGAAGCCAAACCGTTTGAGTCCTGTTCCCACGTTTTTAGGACCCGGATGAAGCTGCAGGCACAGCAGCCATTTGGACCTGGGAGGAAGCTCAGACAGATGAAAACAGAAGCCTACCAGCTTCGGGTTCCAGAGGAATCCACTTTGGGTCCACATGGAGAGCAGTAGTAACCTAGAGAAACCGTAACAAAGGCTTCACTGCTCGGTTCAGCAGAGAGAGAGACCGAGGCTAAGCATCTCCGAGGTTCAGCTCTGCACCTCTATGCTGACCATCTCCTGAAGACTTTGACTGTTTTTCAACTTCTGCAGCCTTCAGAAGGTGGGTTGGTCCTGAATGTGATCAGCTAACAGAAGGAAGGTTCCCTGGGCTCTGCCTGAAACTGAAAGCTCACTGATTGGCATCATGTAGGGGCGGCGATAGCCATGCTAACCATGTAGGGGGAGTGATAGCCATGCTAACCATGTAGTGGCGGTGATAGCCATGCTAACCATGTAGGGGCGGTGATAGCCATGCTAACCATGTAGGGGGAGTGCTAGCCATTCTAACTATGTAGGGGCAGTGATAGCCATGCTAACCATGTAGTGGCGGTGATAGCCATGCTAACCATGTAGGGGCGGTGATAGCCATGCTAACCATGTAGGGGGAGTGCTAGCCATGCTAACCATGTAGTGGCGGTGATAGCCATGCTAACCATGTAGTGGCGGTGATAGCCATGCTAACCATGTAGGGGCAGTGATAGCCATGCTAACCATGTAGGGGCAGTGATAGCCATGCTAACCATGTAGGGGCGGTGATAGCCATGCTAACCATGTAGGGGGAGTGGTAGCCATGCTAACCATGTAGGGGGAGTGCTAGCCATGCTAACCATGTAGGGGCAGTGATAGCCATGCTAACCATGTAGGGGGAGTGCTAGCCATGCTAACCATGTAGTGGCGGTGATAGCCATGCTAACCATGTAGGGGCAGTGATAGCCATGCTAACCATGTAGGGGTAGTGCTAGCCATGACAACCATGTAGGGGGAGTGCTAGCCATGCTAACCATGTAGGGGCAGTGATAGCCATGCTAACCATGTAGGGGGAGTGCTAGCCATGCTAACCATGTAGTGGCGGTGATAGCCATGCTAACCATGTAGGGGCAGTGATAGCCATGCTAACCATGTAGGGGTAGTGCTAGCCATGACAACCATGTAGGGGGAGTGCTAGCCATCCTAACCATGTAGTGGCGGTGATAGCCATGCTAACCATGTAGGGGCAGTGATAGCCATGCTAACCATGTAGGGGCGGTGATAGCCATGCTAACCATGTAGGGGCGGTGCTAGCCATGCTAACTCTGTAGGGGCAGTGCTAGCCATGCTAACTCTGTAGGGGCAGTGATAGCCATGCTATCCATGTAGGGGCAGTGCTAGCCATGCTAACTCTGTAGCGGCAGTGCTAGCCATGCTAACTCTGTAGGGGCAGTGCTAGCCATGCTAACTCTGTAGGGGCAGTGCTAGCTATGCTAACCATGTAGGGGCAGTGCTAGCCATGCTAACCATGTAGGGGCGGTGCTAGCCATGCTAACCATGTAGGGGCAGTGCTAGCCATGCTAACTCGGTAGGGGCAGTGCTAGCCATGCTAAGTCTGAAGGGGCAGTGTTAGCCATGCTAACCATGTAGGGGTGGTGCTAGCCATGCTAACTCTGTAGTGCTAGCCATGCCAGTCCAGGGACTGACTGCGGTTCTACTGTAAGGTGCCTTGGTCAAAGTCAATGACCGGCGTAGCTGCCATGGAACAGCCAGACCATGCCATTCATAGAGCTTTGGGTTAATAGAATATATTCATTAGGCTATGCAGGGCTCGATGTTAACCATCGCCCAATCTCCCGGGGCAAGTCGTTTTTATTGTTGAGAGAGTAAAAATTTCATTGCATTTGCCTGCCGGGCAAGTGCAATGATCTCACAAAAAAAATTATTTATCACTCAAAATTACTTTAAAATCACCGACATTCGATGAAAACGACCCAGAAGCGTTGCTGGCACCATTTATGTTGTTTTGTACACATTCTCGCGTGATTTGAAAAAGCCGGGTGATTTTCCGCCAGATGGCGTCATTTTTGTCCACCAAGCGGTAATTTTGATTTAGTTACCAAAACGACGGGCTATCATACGGCAGTCTTCTGTACAGTGATGCAGGTCATACATTAAAAAATGTTCATTAAATGTTTTTCTCTCAGACATTGGAGAGTTGCATTTAAATGTTATAGAGCTAAACATGTTAGATTGGTGACCTGTTATGTTATTATTATTGTCTTGTTGATGCATTTATTTTGTCAGGGAAAACTAATCCTGAGTCAGTTAAAAGTCAGAGAATTCTGAAATGATGTCAGACTGTGGAAACCCTGAATAAAATAACTATATATAATGATTCTCTAGAAAAGTCACAATATATTAATAGTATTATCTGGTATAAACAGACCGTGACTCTAAAATAAAAGTTATTCATTTGTGACATTGACTTCTATCTTGTGATTTATCTTAAGTTTTTAACCTGTCAAGTTTTTTTAGATTTTTAACATTACAGTTTATATCTTTCCAAGCACACAACAGTTTAAAGCAAAGTTTAGTTTGAAAAGAATGAGCAGGAACGACTGAAAAGAATGTTAACACGGTGATGTAGGCTTGAGTTAATTATCTGACGCATGCAGATACACACCAGGAACCTGGAAACTTAAAAAATACTGAATTACAAAAAACATTTAAAAAACAAACAGGTTTGATATATATACAAAATGAATATCAGAACTATATTTATAAACATTATACTGGAAAGTAAAAATTGTTTCTGGGCAAATGAAATGTGAAAGTCAACCCTGGGCTATGGATGCTCCCACATAACCCCCCCCCTTTTTTTTTTTTACAAGTCAGCTGTTGATAATCTAATAAACATTAAAAATCATTAAATGTGGTCTATTTAACATAAGATCTTTCTTCAAAAAGTCTGCTAGTTAATGGCTTTATTTGTGATAATCACATTGACTTGTGTTGCCTTACAGAAAACTGGCTGCAGCAAGAGGATTATGTGAGCATAAATGAGGCAACTCCTTCAAGCTATTTAAATTTTCACATCCCCAGAAGTTCTGGGCGAGGAGGAGGAGTAGCAACAATCTTCCAGTCTGACTTACTGATTACTCCCAAAACAGTTAATACCTACAACTCTTTGAACATTTATCCCTTAATTTCCCTCATCCAAATTTCAAGGCAAGAAAACCTCTTCTTTTTGTAACTTTGTATCGTCCACCAGGTCCTTACTCTGAATGTTTAGATGAGTTTTCAGAGTTCCTTTCTGATTTGGTATTAAATACTGACAGGGTCATCATAGTGGGAGATTTTAACATCCATGCTGACATTGAAGGCGATAGCTTAGATGCTATGCCAGGTTATCCTGATCTATCTCTATAGTTCTGCTGCTATAGGCTTAGACTGCTGGAGGACATAGGGACCCCTTTTTCATCATTCTGCTTCATTCTATCTCTATTCTCCCACTCTGCAGAATCTGTTAGTTCAATCTCTAACGTTCTGCTCTCTCTGCTTTTTCTCATAGTAGCTTCATCTGGTCTGTTCCTGTTTGGCTGTGACTCCATCCTGGAGAGAAATATCAGCTGTGCTGCTGCCATCAACACCTTTGTTTCTAGATGTTGGAGCTTGGCCTGTTTTCCAGTGTAGTCCTGTTTCTCTGACTGTGACTAACTGGATGTGCTCTCTTCATTTGTTTTTAAAACCTAATGTGTCTAACGTACCTAGAGAATGATTTCTATATATTTTATGCAGAAAAATCTGAATAAATCAGGAAATAAAGCAGCGAGTTTGGCTGTAAGGAGAGCAAAGACAGAGGCAACTTAGTTTACCTGCTGACCAGGTTAGCTCTGGGAGGATGTTACTATGGCAACAGATACAGAGGATGAGGAAATTCTTTTTGTGAAACGGAAAACTCAGAGTTTCTCCGTTTTCAGGTTTAGAAAACGTTTTTCGGAGTTTCCAGTAAACCTGCTTCATGAAACGGAGCCCTGAAGATGAAACAGACATGGAGGACCGCAGTCTGACATGATACTGACATTCATCAAAGTTTTAATGTTTTGATGGAGTCACCTGTTAAAGCAGCAAACTAACAGAAATCAGCTCTGCTGTGGATCCATCAGGAAATGTGCCTTTTAATGAAAACTGATCTAGAATTAAAGAAGCACATCCTCTGTCTGGATACAAAGGAATCAGTTCAACCAATGACCAATCATCTGGACCTGTACCTCCAGTTTAGGTGCACTTGTCGTATGACGCCATGATAGAAGCTCACGGCTCTCTGACCAGAAGGTAAAGCAGAAACCCACAGAGATGCGGACGATGGCGATGACCAGCAGCTTGCAGGTCTCAGTTCACCCACATAATCCTGGATGAATAAACATTAGCAGATTTATAAATAAACATGTCTCAGGCTGCAACATCACACACATTCTCCCCACTGACAGCCTGCTGGGAAATCTCACACCTTCATGAATATTCAGGATGAATTTGTTCTCTCACCATCGATTACTGTCAGGAACACATCCTCCGCTGGATCTTTCTGAACATGGTGGCGCCTGTAGGCAGCGGCCTGATACAGCGCCCGACAATTCCATAAAATATGCCGTTTAGAACGCGACAAACCATGCAACGATCCCACATATATGACTAGCAGCGCCTGCTGGAGCTACGGCACAAAATGTTTTTTTTGGACGCTTAAATACAGCCATTGTTGACCGTTTAGCTGTGGAGTGCTTCAGACAGATGAAGGCAGAGCAGTGGGCCCATGGAGCAGGCCACGCTGAAGAGAAGGCCGAAGGAGGCGGTGTGCTAGTCGATGAAAAAGGGGCTGCAGATGCGGGCTAGCGGTGACGCTAACAAGGAATCCCCACAGACCATCGATCCCATCAATCCTGCTCTCCAACATCCGCTCACTGGATAACAACATGGATAATCTCAGACTCGAACTCTCCTAAAAAAAGGAGATTAGTAAATGCTGCGTCATCATCCTGACTGAATCATGGCTTCATTCATCAATACAGGACAATATTGTTAGCTTAGAGGGGCTAATGCTGTACTTTGGCGATAGAAACACAAACTCAGCAGTAAGACTCATGGTGGCGGGTTCTGTGTTTACATCATCAACAGCTGGTGTAAAAACGTTAGATCAGTCACCAGCTTCTGCTCTGCAGACATGGAGTTTCTGACTGTTACCTGCAGACCGTTCTATCTGCCCAGAGAGTTCAGTGTGGTTAGCATCACTGCTGTTTATGTGCCCCCCCCAGCGCTAACACTAAAGAGGCCATGAAGACTCTATACCAGGCTATCTCTGAGCTCCAATCTGCACACAGAGGCTGTTTCCATCATTGCTGGGGATTTTAACCAGGCTAACTGGAAGACTGTTCTCCCCCTTTTATACCAACATGTGGACTTTGCAACTAGGGGACAGAACATTCTGGATTTAACCTCTAACATTAAAGATGCATTCAGAGCACCCCCCGCCTCCACCTCAGGTCATCAGATCATGTATCTGTCGTGCTAATTCCTGAATACAGGCCCCAGCTAATCAGGGCTAAACCAACAGTGAAGGTCAGAGTGTGGTCTGAGGGGGCCATGGAGAAACTAAAGGACTGTTTTGAATACTCTGACTGGAACATGTTCAAAGCTGCAGCAACCTATGAAAACACGATCAATATTGGTGAGTATGCCATGACTGTGTCAGCTGACAACGAAAAAATGCATCAAGGACGTCAGCATCAAAAAGAACATCACCACCTAGGCCAACCAACCACCCTGGATAAACAGAGAGGTTCGGAAATCGCTAGAAGCACCGAACTCAGCTTTCAAGTCTGGTGATAAAGAGGCTCTGAGAACAGAGCGTGGCGACTTAAACCATCAGATCAGCGAAGCAGAACCACAGGCAGAAGATCCAGGATCTCTATATGAGGCCAGCAACACCAGGAGGATGTGGAAAGGCATTCAGATGATCACAGACTACAACATCCCCCCCCCCCCCCGGTAGATGCAGCAAACACTGACTTCCTAAATGAACTGAACAACTTCTTTGGAAGGTTTGAGGCACTAAACAGCCTCCAGCAGTGAAAGCTGTTCCACACCAGGGGGGGGAGCCACTAAACCTGGACGTAGCTGAAGGGAGGAAAACTCTGAGGAGAGTCAACCCAAGGAAGGCCCCAGGGCCTGATAACACACCTGGGCAGGTGTATAAGGAGTGTCCGATCAGCTGGCTGGTGTCCTCACAGACATCTTTAACACCTGGCTGGACCAATCCACAGTGCCAGCATGCTTCCAGTCTGCCTCCATTATTCCAGAAGCCTCAGGTCGCCTCCCTCAATGATTAGCGGCCTGTCGCTCTGACTCCCATCATGATGAAGTGCTTCCAAAGGCTGGTTAAAGAACACATCGTCTCCAGTCTGCCGCCAACATTCCACCCGTTCCAGTTCGCCTACCGACGGAACCGCTCCACTGAGGACGCCATCTCTGCTGCTCTCCACCTGAGCCTGGCACACCTGGAGGAGAAGAACGCCCACGATGGATGCTGTTCCTGGACTTCAGTTCAGCTTTCAGCACCATCATCCCACAGCATCTGATGGGCAAACTGGAACAGCTGGGCTTCAATACACCCCTCTGCTATTGGCTGCTAAACTTCCTCACCAACAGACCTCAGTCAGTCCACGTCGGACCTCTGATGTCATCAGTCTAAGGCCCTCCCCTCAGGGCTGCGTCCTTAGCCCCCTGCCGTTCACCCTGATGACGCACGACTGCGTCCCCAGGTTCACCACCGATCACATGGTGAAGTTTGCAGACGACACCACGGTGGTGGGCCTCATCAGAGACGACAACGACCTGGACTACAGAGAGGAGGTGGAGCAGCTGGTGGTGCAGAGATAACAGCCTGATCCTGAAGGTGGAGAAGACCAAGGAGATCATGGTGGACTTCAGGAAGAAGCGGCCTAACCACGCTCCACTGCTCATCAACAGCTCAGCTGTAGAGGTGGTCAGCAGCACCACATTCATCACAGAGACCCTCACCTGGACTGGAAACACCACCTCACTGGTCCAAAGGGCCCAGAAGCGCTTGGACTTCCTGCCCCCCCCATCCTCCCCACCTTCTCCAGTAGCACCATAGAGAGCGTTCTGAGCAGCTGTCTCACTGTGTGGTGTGGAGGCTGCAGCGCCTCAGACTGGAAGAAGGTGAGAACAGCAGAGAGGATCATGGGGGCTCCTCTTCCCTCCATTAAAGACATTTCATCCCAGCGCTGCGTGTCCCGTGACATCATCAATGACCCCTCACCCCCTCCCCACCTGCTGCCCTCTGGGAAGAGGCTTCCCAGCATTCAATGCAGGACCAGCAGGTTCTGCAGCAGCTTCTTCCCCACCGCCATCACACTGATGAACTGATGAGAAACTAAATCATGTCATAGACTCTGCATCACACTGACCATATCTATTCGTTTTTGCACCAGTTTACATTTGATCACTGCTGCACTTTAAAAAATGGAAATGTTCTAAAAGCTGTACAAAACGAAATTTCATTTTCTATACACTCTGTGTATAGAAAACTATACAAAAATAGCCTTGATATATTACCAATGATACAAACCATTGTATCCTTCCTTCCCTCCCCCACTGGATCCTTCTCTCCCCCAGTGGATCCTTCTCTCCCCCACTGGATCCTTCTCTCCCCCACTGGATCCTTCTCTCCTCCTCCTTTTGCCTGCTCCATTATTAGTCAAGTGATTTAGTTTCCGGATGATTTGTGCAAGGAATCAGAAACATGCCATGTCTTTATTATAATTGTTTTTGTCCATCTTTATAGATTTTATATAATACATCGGCCCGATCATTAGCCATCCACACTGAAAATAGTTGCGTGTCAATTAGCATGATTGGAGATAAGAAACATTATATTTCCAGTTCATATTTAATCTTTAAGTTTTAGCTTTTATAGCTGATAAAGTCTGATTCAGTATCAGATAGCAGGACGAAATTATCCCTCCACTAATCAGTTTAGATCTATAAATATAAAATAGAGCTCTTCGTAACTCGAAGCATCAATAACTCTATTTTTATTAAATGTAAACAGATAAACATCTGTTCTCATAGGACATCTAATTCTTATTCTTCAAAAAGTGAATAAAGTAAATAGATTAAATAATGGTAAATAGAAGTGAAACATGAGGAGGTGAAAATATTCTGACCTTCACGGTCTGAGAGCTTTTACTGACCTTTAGAGATGGAAGGTCTGAAAATCTGAAAGGCTTCTGATGCTGGCGGACATCAGCTTCAGCCTGTGAAAACCAACAGAAAGCCTGGAAAATATATGATAGAACTTAATATTATCAACAACAACAGGACCGTCCTGGAAACAGGGCTGTCCTGGAAACAGGGCTGTCCTGGAAACAGGGCTGTCCTGGAAACAGGGCCGTCCTGGAAACAGGGCCGTCCTGGAAACAGGACCGTCCTGGAAACAGGAATGTCCAGCATCCAGGAGGACTCTGGGCTCTGAAATGTTCCTTCCTCTCTTTCCTCTTCGGTAGCTCAGATTTCAGATTTCACCTCCATGTGCTTTCAGGTGCTGAGTTTAGTTGGCGTTTTTTGTAGCTCTTTGACTCATCCCACTGCAGGGTGGTGCTGCCACCACGTGGTCACACTCAGAAGTACAGGAAAAACTAAATCTGCATTTCCTGAAACACTAGAAAAGCAGATAGAAACGTTACAAACAGATGAGATCTCATCTACTGACAAAATCTATGATCTCAGATTACTTTAATGACTCCATGTCATGTACTTGTTCTACCCGCCCACTGAGGCAGGTGATTCCAGTCTGCACAGTGAATTAACCCGTGCAGATTGGAATAACCTGGTTAATTGGCTGGGTAGAACAAATACATGACACGGACTTGTCGAGTCCAGGTCCTCCATCTCTGCAGCACCCTGATGGCTGATGGGTAGCAGCAGAGCTAACCACGGCACCACTGAGCAGCCGGAAACAGATTCTTTATAACTGCACTATCTGATATATACAGTCAGATTGATTCAAAGTTTTCTATCTAAGGAAAACCAGTTGATTGCATCGACTCATTGACTCTTCAGCAATCCCTCACACTAAGCATGCTTGTAGCGACAGTGGAGAGGAAAAACTCCCTTTGAACAGGAAGAAACCTCCAGCAGAACCAGGCTCAGTGTGAGCGGCCATCTGCTGAGGCCCACTGGGGTTCAAGGAGACAGAAGCAGACATAGAAAAAGAAGCATAGATACAAAAGGCAACTGTCAACCAGCTCCACAGGCGGCCCCGTCCAGGAAACACACAGCCAGGCAGACGAGCTCCGAGCTCCCATGTCAGAGGATGAAGAGAGCACATGAAGTGACTGACTAATCAGCTTCTTTTTTAAAGACTCTGGTCCAAAGACTATAACTTCTGTTTTGTCTGCATTCAGAAGCAGAAAGTTAAGAGTCATCTAGGTTTTTCTATCTAGTGTTCCCTCGCCCAGACGCGGGTCACCTGGGCCCCAATCTGGAGCCAGGCCTGGAGGTGGGGCACGCTGGCAAGCACTTGGTGGCCAGGCTTTTACCCATGGAGCCCGACTGGGCTCCACAGCCCGAAGAGGAAACATGGATCCCCCTTCCAATTGGCTCACCACTATTGGAGGGGCCAAAGGGCTCGGGTGCATTGTGTGATGGATGACAGTCAAGGGCGGGGACACTGGCGTTCTGACCATCGGCTGAAGAAGCTGGCTCTTGGGACATGGGATGTCGCCTCTCTGGTGGGGAAGGAGCCTGAGCTGGTGCACGTGGTTGAAAGGTTCCAACTACAGATAGTTGGACTTCGACCTCGACGCATGGCTCTAGCTCTGGAACCAGTCTCTTTGAGAGGGGCTGGACATTCTTCCACTCTGGAGTTGCCCCTGGTGAGAGGCGCCGAGCAGGAGTGGGCATTCTTGTTGCCCCTCATCTTGGTGCCTGTAAGTGAAAGAGAGGGTTGCCTCCCTCTGCATACGTGTGGGGGGACGGGTTCTGACTGTTGTTTGTGTTTATGTGCCAAACAGCAGATTACCCACCCTTTTTCGAGTCTTTAGAGGGGGTACTGGAGAGTACCCCTCCTGGGGACTCTCGTTATTCTGGGGGACTTCTGGGGCAATGATAGTGAGACCTGGCGAGGCATCGTTGGAAGGAATGGCCCACCTGACCTGAACGAGTGGTGCTGTTGTTGGACTTCTGTGCTCGTCATGGACTGTCCATAATGAACACCATGTTCAAGCATAAGTGTGTCCATATGTGCTCTTGGCACCAGTACACCCTAGGCCGTAGTTCAATGATGTCTTTGTTGTTTCATCTGACCTGCAGCCGCATGTCTTGGATACTCGGTGGCAAAAAGGGGGGGAGCTCTCTACCGACCACTAGCTGGTGGTGAGTTGGCTCCGATGGTGGGGGAGGATGCCGATCAGACCTGGTAGGCCCAGACGTATTGTGAGGGTTTGCTGGGAACGTCTGGCATAGTCCCCCGTGAGAAGGAGCTTTAACCCCCATTTCTGGCAGAGCTTTGAACACGTTCTGAGGGAGGTGGGGGACATTAAGTCTGAGTGGACCATATTCCGTGCCTCTATTGTTGAGGCGGCTAGTCAGAGCTGTGGCTGCAAGGTTGTCTGTGCATGTCGCGGCGGCAACCCTCGAACACGCTGGTTTACACCAGCAGTGAGAGAAGTTGTCAAGCTAAAGAAGGAGTCCTATCGGCTTTATTGACCTGTGGAACTCCAGAAGCAGCTGATATCTATTGGTAGTCAAAGCTGCAGGTGGCTCAGCTGGTCGCTGAGGCAAAACCTCGGGCGTCGGAAGAGTTAGGAGAGGCCATGGAGAAAGACTTCCGGCTTCGAAGCAAGTCTGGTCCACAATCCGGCGTCTCAGGAAGGGGAAGCAGTGCAGTACCAACACTATTTATAGTGGGGGTGGTGTGCTGCTGACCTCGACTCGGGACGTCGTATGTCAGTGGGCGGAGTACTTCGAAGACCTCCTTAATCCCACCAACACGTCTTCCATTGAGGAAGCAGAGCCTGGGGGCTCCGGCTTGGGTTTTCCCATCTCTGTTGCTGAAGTCACTGAGGTGGTTAAAAAGCTCCCAGGTGGCAGGGCTCCAGGGGGGGATGAGATTCGCCCTGATTACCTTAAGGCTCTGGATGTTGTGGGGCTGTGTTGATTAACACGGCTCTGCAACACTGTGTGGACATCAGGGGCAGTTCCTCTGGATTGGTAGATTGTATCGTTAGATGTTTGGATTGGGCTTTCTAGGATAGACTGCGTCGTTAGACTTTGGGTTCAGGTTTTCTAGGGTAGATTGCGTCATTAGACGTTTGGTTCACGTTATCTAGGGTAGATGTTGTGGTTAGACGTTTGGTTCAAGTTTTCTAGGGTAGATGTCGTCGTTAGATGTTTGGTTCAGGTTTTCTAGGGTAGATGTTGTCGTTAGACGTTTGGTTCAGGTTTTCTAGGGTAGATTGTAGCATTAGACGTTTGGTTCTTGTTTTCTAGGGTAGATTGTATCGTTAGACGTTTGGTTCAGGTTTTCTAGGGTAGATTGTATCGTTAGACGTTTGGTTCAGGTTTTCTAGGATAGATCTCGTGGTTAGACGTTTGGTTCAGGTTTTCTAGGGTAGATGTCGTCGTTAGACGTTTGGGTCAGGTTTTCTAGGGTAGATGTCATGGTTAGACGTTTGGTTCAGGTTTTCTAGGGTAGATGTCGTCATTAGACGTTTGGGTCGGGTTTTCTAGGGTATATGTCGTCGTTAGATGTTTGGGTCAGGTTTTCTAGGGTAGATGTCATCGTTAGACGTTTGGTTCAGGTTTTCTAGGGTAGATGTTGTCGTTAGACGTTTGGTTCAGGTTTTCTAGGGTAGATTGTATCGTTAGACGTTTGGTTCAGGTTTTCTAGGATAGATGTCGTGGTTAGACGTTTGGTTCAGGTTTTCTAGGGTAGATGTCGTCGTTAGACGTTTGGGTCGGGTTTTCTAGGGTAGATGTCATGGTTAGACGTTTGGTTCAGGTTTTATACGGTAGATGTCGTCATTAGACGTTTGGGTCGGGTTTTCTAGGGTAGATGTCGTCGTTAGACGTTTGGGTCAGGTTTTCTAGGGTAGATGTCATCGTTAGACGTTTGGTTCAGGTTTTCTAGGGTAGATGTCGTCGTTAGACGTTTGGTTCAGGTTTTCTAGGGTAGATGTTGTCGTTAGACGTTTGGTTCAGGTTTTCTATGGTAGATTGTATCGTTAGATGTTTGGTTCAGGTTTTCTAGGATAGATTGTATCGTTTGGTTCAGGTTTTCTAGGGTAGATTGCGTCTTTAGACGTTTGGTTCAGATTTTCTAGGATAGATTGTGTAGTTTGGTTCAGGTTTTCTAGGATAGATTGTGTCGTTTGGTTCAGGTTTGCTAGGATAGATTGTATCGTTAGATGTTTGGTTCAGGTTTTCTAGGATAGATTGTATCGTTTGGTTCAGGTTTTCTAGGATAGATTGTATCGTTAGATGTTTGGTTCAGGTTTTCTAGGATAGATTGTATCGTTAGATGTTTGGTTCAGGTTTTCTAGGATAGATTGTATCGTTAGATGTTTGGTTCAGGTTTTCTAGGATAGATTGTATCGTTTGGTTCAGGTTTTCTAGGTTAGATTGTATCGTTTGGTTCAGGTTTTCTAGGATAGATTGTGTCGTTGGTTCAGGTGTTCTAGGATAGATTGTATCGTTTGGTTCAGGTTTTCTAGGATAGATTGTGTCGTTTGGTTCAGGTTTTCTAGGATAGATTGTGTCGTTTGGTTCAGGTTTTCTAGGATAGATTGTATCGTTTGGTTCAGGTTTTCTAGGATAGATTGTATCGTTTGGTTCAGGTTTTCTAGGATAGATTGTGTCGTTTGGTTCAGGTTTTCTAGGATAGATTGTGTCGTTTGGTTCAGGTTTTCTAGGATAGATTGTATCGTTAGATGTTTGGTTCAGGTTTTCTAGGGTAGATTGTATCGTTAGATGTTTGGTTCAGGTTTTCTAGGGTAGATGTCGTCGTTAGACGTTTGGGTCAGGTTTTCTAGGGTAGATTGTATCGTTTGGTTCAGGTTTTCTAGGGTAGATTGCGTCTTTAGACGTTTGGTTCAGATTTTCTAGGATAGATTGTGTCGTTTGGTTCAGGTTTTCTAGGATAGATTGTGTCGTTTGGTTCAGGTTTTCTAGGATAGATTGTATCGTTAGATGTTTGGTTCAGGTTTTCTAGGATAGATTGTATCGTTTGGTTCAGGTTTTCTAGGGTAGATTGTATCGTTAGATGTTTGGTTCAGGTTTTCTAGGATAGATTGTATCGTTTGGTTCAGGTTTTCTAGGGTAGATGTCGTCGTTAGACGTTTGGGTCAGGTTTTCTAGGGTAGATTGTATCGTTAGATGTTTGGTTCAGGTTTTCTAGGATAGATTGTATCGTTTGGTTCAGGTTTTCTAGGGTAGATTGCGTCTTTAGACGTTTGGTTCAGATTTTCTAGGATAGATTGTGTCGTTTGGTTCAGGTTTTCTAGGATAGATTGTGTCCTTTGATTCAGGTTTTCTAGGATAGATTGTATCGTTAGATGTTTGGTTCAGGTTTTCTAGGATAGATTGTATCGTTTGGTTCAGGTTTTCTAGGCTAGATTGTATCGTTAGATGTTTGGTTCAGGTTTTCTAGGATAGATTGTATCGTTAGATGTTTGGTTCAGGATTTCTAGGATAGATTGTATCGTTTGTTTCAGGTTTTCTAGGGAAGATTGTATCGTTTGGTTCAGGTTTTCTAGGATAGATTGTGTCGTTTGGTTCAGGTGTTCTAGGATAGATTGTATCGTTAGATGTTTGGTTCAGGTTTTCTAGGATAGATTGTGTCGTTTGGTTCAGGTTTTCTAGGATAGATTGTATCGTTAGATGTTTGGTTCAGGTTTTCTAGGATAGATTGTATCGTTTGGTTCAGGTTTTCTAGGGTAGATTGTATCGTTTGGTTCAGGTTTTCTAGGATAGATTGTGTCGTTTGGTTCAGGTTTTCTAGGATAGATTGTGTCGTTTGGTTCAGATTTTCTAGGATAGATTGTATCGTTAGATGTTTGGTTCAGGTTTTCTAGGATAGATTGTATCGTTAGATGTTTGGTTCAGGTTTTCTAGGATAGATTGTATCGTTTGGTTCAGGTTTTCTAGGGTTGATTGTATCGTTAGATGTTTGGTTCAGGTTTGTTCAGGTTTTCTAGGATAGATTGTATTGTTAGATGTTTGGTTCAGGTTTTCTAGGATAGATTGTATCGTTTGGTTCAGGTTTTCTAGGGTAGATTGCATCTTTAGACATTTGGTTCAGATTTTCTAGGATAGATTGTATCGTTTGGTTCAGGTTTTCTAGGATAGATTGTGTCGTTTGGTTCAGGTTTTCTAGGATAGATGTTCAGGTTTTCTAGGGTAGATTGTATCGTTAGATGTTTGGTTCAGGTTTTCTAGGATAGATGTCGTCGTTAGACGTTTTGTTCAGGTTTTCTAGGGTAGATGTTCAGGTTTTCTAGGGTAGATTGTATCGTTAGATGTTTGGTTCAGGTTTTCTAGGGTAGATTGTGTCGTTTGGTTCAGATTTTCTAGGATAGATTGTATCGTTAGATGTTTGGTTCAGGTTTTCTAGGATAGATTGTGTCGTTTGGTTCAGGTGTTCTAGGATAGATTGTATCGTTTGGTTCAGGTTTTCTAGGATAGATTGTGTCGTTTGGTTCAGGTTTTCTAGGATAGATTGTATCGTTTGGTTCAGGTTTTCTAGGATAGATTGTATCGTTTGGTTCAGGTTTTCTAGGATAGATTGTGTCGTTTGGTTCAGGTTTTCTAGGATAGATTGTGTCGTTTGGTTCAGGTTTTCTAGGATAGATTGTATTGTTAGATGTTTGGTTCAGGTTTTCTAGGATAGATTGTATCGTTTGGTTCAGGTTTTCTAGGGTAGATTTTATCGTTAGATGTTTGGTTCAGGTTTTCTAGGGTAGATGTCGTCGTTAGACGTTTGGTTCAGGTTTTCTAGGGTAGATTGTATCGTTTGGTTCAGGTTTTCTAGGGTAGATTGCGTCTTTAGACGTTTGGTTCAGATTTTCTAGGATAGATTGTGTCGTTTGGTTCAGGTTTTCTAGGATAGATTGTGTCGTTTGGTTCAGGTTTTCTAGGATAGATGTCGTCGTTAGACGTTTGGTTCAGGTTTTCTAGGGTATATGTCGTCGTTAGACGTTTGGTTCAGGTTTCCTAGGGTAGATGTTCAGGTTTTCTAGGGTAGATTGTATCGTTAGATGTGTGGTTCAGGTTTTCTAGGGTAGATTGCGTCTTTAGACGTTTGGTTCGGATTTTCTAGGATAGATTGTATCGTTTGGTTCAGGTTTTCTAGGATAGATTGTGTCGTTTGGTTCAGGTTTTCTAGGATAGATCTCGTCGTTAGACGTTTAGTTCAGGTTTCCTAGGGTAGATGTCGTCGTTAGACGTTTGGTTCAGGTTTTCTAGGATAGATGTCGTTGTTAGACGTTTGGTTCAGATTTTCTAGGATAGATGCTATCGTTTGGTTCAGGTTTTCTAGGGTAGATTGCGTCTTTAGACGTTTGGTTCAGGTTTTCAATTTCAATTCAATTCAATTCAGTTTATTTATATAGCGCCAAATTCACAACACATGTCATCTCAAGGCACTTTACAGTTCAACCAGATCATACAGTCAAATTGATACAAAGTTTTATATCTAAGGAAAACCAGTTGATTGCATCGACTCATTGACTCTTCAGCAATCCCTCACACTAAGCATGCTTGTAGCGACAGTGGAGAGGAAAAACTCCCTTTTAACAGGAAGAAACCTCCAGCAGAACCAGGCTCAGTGTGAGCGGCCATCTGCTGAGGCCGACTGGGGTTAGGGTTTCTAGGGTAGATTGCATCTTGAGACGTTTGGTTCAGATTTTCTAGGATAGATTGTATCGTTTGGTTCAGGTTTTCTAGCATAGATTGTGTCGTTTGGTTCAGGTTTTCTAGGATAGATGTCGTCGTTAGACGTTTGGGTCAGGTTTTCTAGGGTAGATGTCATCGTTAGACGTTTGGTTCAGGTTTTCTAGGGTAGATTGTATCGTTAGACGTTTGGTTCAGGTTTTCTAGGATAGATGTCATTAGACGTTTGGTTCAGGTTTTCTAGGGTAGATTGTATCGTTAGATGTTTGGTTCAGGTTTTCTAGGATAGATGTCGTGGTTAGACGTTTGGTTCAGGTTTTCTAGGGTAGATGTCGTCGTTAGACGTTTGGGTCAGGTTTTCTAGGGTAGATGTCATGGTTAGACATTTGGTTCAGGTTTTCAAGGGTAGATTGTATCGTTAGATGTTTGGTTCAGGTTTTCTAGGGTAGATGTTGTCGTTAGACATTTGGTTCAGGTTTTCTAGGGTAGATGTCGTCGTTAGACGTTTGGGTCAGGTTTTCTAGGGTAGATGTCGTCGTTAGATGTTTGGGTCAGGTTTTCTAGGGTAGATGTCAGGGTTAGACGTTTGGTTCAGATTTTCTAGGATAGATTGTATCGTTTGGTTCAGGTTTTCTAGGATAGATTGTATCGTTAGATGTTTGGTTCAGGTTTTCTAGGATAGATTGTATCGTTTGGTTCAGGTTTTCTAGGGTAGATTGCGTCTTTAGACGTTTGGTTCAGGTTTTCTAGGATAGATTGTATCGTTTGGTTCAGGTTTTCTAGGATCGATTGTGTCGTTTGGTTCAGGTTTTCTAGGATAGATTGTATCGTTTGGTTCAGGTTTTCTAGGATAGATGTTGTTGTTAGACGTTTGGTTCAGATTTTCTAGGATAGATGCTATCGTTTGGTTCAGGTTTTCTAGGGTAGATTGCGTCTTTAGACGTTTGGTTCAGGTTTTCAATTTCAATTCAATTCAATTCAGTTTATTTATATAGCGCCAAATTCACAACACATGTCATCTCAAGGCCCTTTACAGTTCAACCAGATCATACAGTCAAATTGATACAAAGTTTTATATCTAAGGAAAACCAGTTGATTGCATCGACTCATTGACTCTTCAGCAATCCCTCACACTAAGCATGCTTGTAGCGACAGTGGAGAGGAAAAACTCCCTTTTAACAGGAAGAAACCTCCAGCAGAACCAGGCTCAGTGTGAGCGGCCATCTGCCGAGGCCGACTGGGGTTAGAGTTTCTAGGGTAGATTGCATCTTTAGACGTTTGGTTCAGATTTTCTAGGATAGATTGTATCGTTTGGTTCAGGTTTTCTAGGATAGATTGTGTCGTTTGGTTCAGGTTTTCTAGGATAGATTGTATCATTAGATGTTTGGTTCAGGTTTTCTAGGATAGATTGTGTCGTTTGGTTCAGGTTTTCTAGGATAGATTGTATCGTTAGATGTTTGGTTCAGGTTTTCTAGGATAGATTGTATCGTTAGATGTTTGGTTCAGGTTTTCTAGGATAGATTGTATCGTTTGGTTCAGGTTTTCTAGGGTAGATTGTATCGTTTGGTTCAGGTTTTCTAGGATAGATTGTGTCGTTTGGTTCAGGTTTTCTAGGATAGATTGTATCGTTTGGTTCAGGTTTTCTAGGATAGATTGTGTCGTTTGGTTCAGGTTTTCTAGGATAGATTGTGTCGTTTGGTTCAGGTTTTCTAGGATAGATTGTATCGTTAGATGTTTGGTTCAGGTTTTCTAGGATAGATTGTGTCGTTTGGTTCAGGTTTTCTAGGATAGATTGTATCGTTAGATGTTTGGTTCAGGTTTTCTAGGATAGATTGTATCGTTTGGTTCAGGTTTTCTAGGGTAGATTGCGTCTTTAGACGTTTGGTTCAGATTTTCTAGGATAGATTGTATCGTTTGGTTCAGGTTTTCTAGGATAGATTGTATCGTTTGGTTCAGGTTTTCTAGGATAGATTGTATCGTTTGGTTCAGGTTTTCTAGGATAGATTGTGTCGTTTGGTTCAGATTTTCTAGGATAGATTGTGTCGTTTGGTTCAGGTTTTCTAGGATAGATTGTATCGTTAGATGTTTGGTTCAGGTTTTCTAGGATAGATTGTGTCGTTTGGTTCAGGTTTTCTAGGATAGATTGTATCGTTAGATGTTTGGTTCAGGTTTTCTAGGATAGATTGTATCGTTTGGTTCAGGTTTTCTAGGGTAGATTGCGTCTTAAGACGTTTGGTTGAGATTTTCTAGGATAGATTGTATCGTTTGGTTCAGGTTTTCTAGGATAGATTGTGTCGTTTGGTTCAGGTTTTCTAGGATAGATGTCGTCGTTAGACGTTTGGTTCAGGTTTTCTAGGGTATATGTCGTCGTTAGACGTTTGGTTCAGGTTTCCTAGGGTAGATGTTCAGGTTTTCTAGGGTAGATTGTATCGTTAGATGTGTGGTTCAGGTTTTCTAGGGTAGATTGCGTCTTTAGACGTTTGGTTCGGATTTTCTAGGATAGATTGTATCGTTTGGTTCAGATTTTCTAGGATAGATTGTGTCGTTTGGTTCAGGTTTTCTAGGATAGATTGTATCGTTTGGTTCAGGTTTTCTAGGGTAGATTGTAGAGTTAGATGTTTGGTTCAGGTTTTCTAGGATAGATTGTATCGTTTGGTTCAGGTTTTCTAGGGTAGATGTCGTCGTTAGACATTTGCGTCAGGTTTTCTAGGGTAGATTGCATCTTTAGACGTTTGGTTCAGATTTTCTAGGGTAGATGTTCAGGTTTTCTAGGGTAGATTGTATCGTTAGATGTTTGGTTCAGGTTTTCTAGGGTAGATTGCGTCTTTAGACGTTTCGTTCAGATTTTCTAGGATAGATTGTATCGTTTGGTTCAGGTTTTCTAGGATAGATTGTGTCGTTTGGTTCAGGTTTTCTAGGATAGATGTCGTCGTTAGACGTTTGGTTCAGGTCTTCTAGGGTATATGTCGTCGTTAGACGTTTGGTTCAGGTTTCCTAGGGTAGATGTTCAGGTTTTCTAGGGTAGATTGTATCGTTAGATGTGTGGTTCAGGTTTTCTAGGGTAGATTGCGTCTTTAGACGTTTGGTTCGGATTTTCTAGGATAGATTGTATCGTTTGGTTCAGATTTTCTAGGATAGATTGTGTCGTTTGGTTCAGGTTTTCTAGGATAGATTGTATCGTTTGGTTCAGGTTTTCTAGGGTAGATTGTAGAGTTAGATGTTTGGTTCAGGTTTTCTAGGATAGATTGTATCGTTTGGTTCAGGTTTTCTAGGGTAGATGTCGTCGTTAGACATTTGCGTCAGGTTTTCTAGGGTAGATTGCATCTTTAGACGTTTGGTTCAGATTTTCTAGGGTAGATGTTCAGGTTTTCTAGGGTAGATTGTATCGTTAGATGTTTGGTTCAGGTTTTCTAGGGTAGATTGCGTCTTTAGACGTTTGGTTCAGATTTTCTAGGATAGATTGTATCGTTTGGTTCAGGTTTTCTAGGATAGATTGTGTCGTTTGGTTCAGGTTTTCTAGGATAGATGTCGTCGTTAGACGTTTAGTTCAGGTTTTCTAGGGTATATGTCGTCGTTAGACGTTTGGTTCAGGTTTCCTAGGGTAGATGTTCAGGTTTTCTAGGGTAGATTGTATCGTTAGATGTGTGGTTCAGGTTTTCTAGGGTAGATTGCGTCTTTAGACGTTTGGTTCGGATTTTCTAGGATAGATTGTATCGTTTGGTTCAGGTTTTCTAGGATAGATTGTGTCGTTTGGTTCAGGTTTTCTAGGATAGATCTCGTCGTTAGACGTTTAGTTCAGGTTTCCTAGGGTAGATGTCGTCGTTAGACGTTTGGTTCAGGTTTTCTAGGATAGATGTCGTTGTTAGATGTTTGGTTCAGATTTTCTAGGATAGATGCTATCGTTTGGTTCAGGTTTTCTAGGGTAGATTGCGTCTTTAGACGTTTGGTTCAGGTTTTCAATTTCAATTCAATTCAATTCAGTTTATTTATATAGCGCCAAATTCACAACACATGTCATCTCAAGGCACTTTACAGTTCAACCAGATCATACAGTCAAATTGATACAAAGTTTTATATCTAAGGAAAACCAGTTGATTGCATCGACTCATTGACTCTTCAGCAATCCCTCACACTAAGCATGCTTGTAGCGACAGTGGAGAGGAAAAACTCCCTTTTAACAGGAAGAAACCTCCAGCAGAACCAGGCTCAGTGTGAGCGGCCATCTGCCGAGGCCGACTGGGGTTAGAGTTTCTAGGGTAGATTGCATCTTTAGACGTTTGGTTCAGATTTTCTAGGATAGATTGTATCGTTTGGTTCAGGTTTTCTAGGATAGATTGTGTCGTTTGGTTCAGGTTTTCTAGGATAGATTGTATCATTAGATGTTTGGTTCAGGTTTTCTAGGATAGATTGTATCGTTTGGTTCAGGTTTTCTAGGATAGATTGTATCGTTAGATGTTTGGTTCAGGTTTTCTAGGATAGATTGTATCGTTTGGTTCAGGTTTTCTAGGGTAGATTGTATCGTTTGGTTCAGGTTTTCTAGGGTAGATTGTATCGTTTGGTTCAGGTTTTCTAGGATAGATTGTGTCGTTTGGTTCAGGTTTTCTAGGATAGATTGTATCGTTTGGTTCAGGTTTTCTAGGATAGATTGTATCGTTTGGTTCAGGTTTTCTAGGATAGATTGTGTCGTTTGGTTCAGGTTTTCTAGGATAGATTGTGTCGTTTGGTTCAGGTTTTCTAGGATAGATTGTATCGTTAGATGTTTGGTTCAGGTTTTCTAGGATAGATTGTGTCGTTTGGTTCAGGTTTTCTAGGATAGATTGTATCGTTAGATGTTTGGTTCAGGTTTTCTAGGATAGATTGTATCGTTTGGTTCAGGTTTTCTAGGGTAGATTGCGTCTTTAGACGTTTGGTTCAGATTTTCTAGGATAGATTGTATCGTTTGGTTCAGGTTTTCTAGGATAGATTGTATCGTTTGGTTCAGGTTTTCTAGGATAGATTGTATCGTTTGGTTCAGGTTTTCTAGGATAGATTGTGTCGTTTGGTTCAGGTTTTCTAGGATAGATTGTATCGTTAGATGTTTGGTTCAGGTTTTCTAGGATAGATTGTATCGTTTGGTTCAGGTTTTCTAGGGTAGATTGTATCGTTTGGTTCAGGTTTTCTAGGATAGATTGTGTCGTTTGGTTCAGGTTTTCTAGGATAGATTGTATCGTTTGGTTCAGGTTTTCTAGGATAGATTGTATCGTTTGGTTCAGGTTTTCTAGGATAGATTGTGTCGTTTGGTTCAGGTTTTCTAGGATAGATTGTGTCGTTTGGTTCAGGTTTTCTAGGATAGATTGTATCGTTAGATGTTTGGTTCAGGTTTTCTAGGATAGATTGTGTCGTTTGGTTCAGGTTTTCTAGGATAGATTGTATCGTTAGATGTTTGGTTCAGGTTTTCTAGGATAGATTGTATCGTTTGGTTCAGGTTTTCTAGGGTAGATTGCGTCTTTAGACGTTTGGTTCAGATTTTCTAGGATAGATTGTATCGTTTGGTTCAGGTTTTCTAGGATAGATTGTATCGTTTGGTTCAGGTTTTCTAGGATAGATTGTGTCGTTTGGTTCAGGTTTTCTAGGATAGATTGTGTCGTTTGGTTCAGGTTTTCTAGGATAGATTGTATCGTTAGATGTTTGGTTCAGGTTTTCTAGGATAGATTGTGTCGTTTGGTTCAGGTTTTCTAGGATAGATTGTATCGTTAGATGTTTGGTTCAGGTTTTCTAGGATAGATTGTATCGTTTGGTTCAGGTTTTCTAGGGTAGATTGTAGAGTTAGATGTTTGGTTCAGGTTTTCTAGGATAGATTGTATCGTTTGGTTCAGGTTTTCTAGGGTAGATGTCGTCGTTAGACATTTGCGTCAGGTTTTCTAGGGTAGATTGCATCTTTAGACGTTTGGTTCAGATTTTCTAGGGTAGATGTTCAGGTTTTCTAGGGTAGATTGTATCGTTAGATGTTTGGTTCAGGTTTTCTAGGGTAGATTGCGTCTTTAGACGTTTGGTTCAGATTTTCTAGGATAGATTGTATCGTTTGGTTCAGGTTTTCTAGGATAGATTGTGTCGTTTGGTTCAGGTTTTCTAGGATAGATGTCGTCGTTAGACGTTTGGTTCAGGTTTTCTAGGGTATATGTCGTCGTTAGACGTTTGGTTCAGGTTTCCTAGGGTAGATGTTCAGGTTTTCTAGGGTAGATTGTATCGTTAGATGTGTGGTTCAGGTTTTCTAGGGTAGATTGCGTCTTTAGACGTTTGGTTCGGATTTTCTAGGATAGATTGTATCGTTTGGTTCAGGTTTTCTAGGATAGATTGTGTCGTTTGGTTCAGGTTTTCTAGGATAGATCTCGTCGTTAGACGTTTGGTTCAGGTTTTCTAGGATAGATGTCGTTGTTAGACGTTTGGTTCAGATTTTCTAGGATAGATACTATCGTTTGGTTCAGGTTTTCTAGGGTAGATTGCGTCTTTAGACGTTTGGTTCAGGTTTTCAATTTCAATTCAATTCAATTCAGTTTATTTATATAGCGCCAAATTCACAACACATGTCATCTCAAGGCACTTTACAGTTCAACCAGATCATACAGTCAAATTGATACAAAGTTTTATATCTAAGGAAAACCAGTTGATTGCATCGACTCATTGACTCTTCAGCAATCCCTCACACTAAGCATGCTTGTAGCGACAGTGGAGAGGAAAAACTCCCTTTTAACAGGAAGAAACCTCCAGCAGAACCAGGCTCAGTGTGAGCGGCCATCTGCCGAGGCCGACTGGGGTTAGAGTTTCTAGGGTAGATTGCATCTTTAGACGTTTGGTTCAGATTTTCTAGGATAGATTGTATCGTTTGGTTCAGGTTTTCTAGGATAGATTGTGTCGTTTGGTTCAGGTTTTCTAGGATAGACTGTATCATTAGATGTTTGGTTCAGGTTTTCTAGGATAGATTGTGTCGTTTGGTTCAGGTTTTCTAGGATAGATTGTATCGTTAGATGTTTGGTTCAGGTTTTCTAGGATAGATGTCGTCGTTAGACGTTTGGGTCAGGTTTTCTAGGGTAGATGTCATCGTTAGACGTTTGGTTCAGGTTTTCTAGGGTAGATTGTATCGTTAGACGTTTGGTTCAGGTTTTCTAGGATAGATGTTGTCATTAGACGTTTGGTTCAGGTTTTCTAGGGTAGATTGTATCGTTAGATGTTTGGTTCAGGTTTTCTAGGATAGATGTCGTGGTTAGACGTTTGGTTCAGGTTTTCTAGGATAGATTGTATCGTTTGGTTCAGGTTTTCTAGGATAGATTGTGTCGTTTGGTTCAGGTTTTCTAGGATAGATGTTCAGGTTTTCTAGGGTAGATTGTATCGTTAGATGTTTGGTTCAGGTTTTCTAGGGTAGATGTCGTCGTTAGACGTTTGGTTCAGGTTTTCTAGGGTAGATGTTCAGGTTTTCTAGGGTAGATGTTGTCGTTAGATGTTTGGTTCAGGTTTTCTAGTGTAGATGTCGTTAGACGTTTGGTTCAGGTTTTCTAGGGTAGATGTCGTCGTTAGATGTTTGATTCAGGTTTTCTAGGGTAGATGTCGTCGTTAGACGTTTGGTTCAGGTTTTCTAGGGTAGATGTCGTCGTTAGATGTTTGGTTCAGGTTTTCTAGGGTAGATGTCGTCGTTAGACGTTTGGTTCAGGTTTTCTAGGGTAGATGTCGTCGTTAGACGTTTGGTTCAGGTTTTCTAGGGTAGATGTTGTCGTTAGATGTTTGGTTCAGGTTTTCTAGGGTAGATGTCGTCGTTAGACGTTTGGTTCAGGTTTTCTAGGGTAGATGTCGTCGTTAGACGTTTGATTCAGGTTTTCTAGGGTAGATGTCGTCGTTAGACGTTTGGTTCAAGTTTTCTAGGGTAGATGTCGTCGTTAGATGTTTGGTTCAGGTTTTCTAGGGTAGATGTCGCCGTAAGACGTTTGGTTCAGGTTTTCTAGGGTAGATGTTGTCATTAGACGTTTGGTTCAGGTTTTCTAGGGTAGATTGTATCGTTAGATGTTTGGTTCAGGTTTTCTAGGATAGATGTCGTGGTTAGACGTTTGGTTCAGGTTTTCTAGGATAGATTTCGTCGTTAGACGTTTGGTTCAGGTTTTCTAGGGTAGATGTCGTCGTTAGACGTTTGGGTCAGGTTTTCTAGGGTAGATGTCATGGTTAGACGTTTGGTTCAGGTTTTCTAGGGTAGATTGTATCGTTAGATGTTTGGTTCAGGTTTTCTAGGGTAGATGTCGTCGTTAGACGTTTGGGTCAGGTTTTCTAGGGTAGATGTCGTCGTTAGATGTTTGGGTCAGGTTTTCTAGGGTAGATGTCAGGGTTAGACGTTTGGTTCAGGTTTTCTAGGATAGATTGTATCGTTTGGTTCAGGTTTTCTAGGATAGATTGTATCGTTAGATGTTTGGTTCAGGTTTTCTAGGATAGATTGTATCGTTTAGTTCAGGTTTTCTAGGGTAGATTGCGTCTTTAGACGTTTGGTTCAGGTTTTCTAGGATAGATTGTATCGTTTGGTTCAGGTTTTCTAGGATTGATTGTGTCGTTTGGTTCAGGTTTTCTAGGATAGATTGTATCGTTTGGTTCAGGTTTTCTAGGATAGATGTCGTTGTTAGACGTTTGGTTCAGATTTTCTAGGATAGATTGTATCGTTTGGTTCAGGTTTGCTAGGGTAGATTGCGTCTTTAGACGTTTGGTTCAGGTTTTCAATTTCAATTCAATTCAATTCAGTTTATTTATATAGCGCCAAATTCACAACACATGTCATCTCAAGGCACTTTACAGTTCAACCAGATCATACAGTCAAATTGATACAAAGTTTTATATCTAAGGAAAACCAGTTGATTGCATCGACTCATTGACTCTTCAGCAATCCCTCACACTAAGCATGCTTGTAGCGACAGTGGAGAGGAAAAACTCCCTTTTAACAGGAAGAAACCTCCAGCAGAACCAGGCTCAGTGTGAGCAGGGTAGATTGCATCTTTAGACGTTTGGTTCAGATTTTCTAGGATAGATTGTATCGTTTGGTTCAGGTTTTCTAGGATAGATTGTATCGTTTGGTTCAGGTTTTCTAGGATAGATTGTGTCGTTTGGTTCAGGTTTTCTAGGGTAGATGTTCAGGTTTTCTAGGGTAGATGTTGTCGTTAGATGTTTGGTTCAGGTTTTCTAGTGTAGATGTCGTTAGACGTTTGGTTCAGGTTTTCTAGGGTAGATGTCGTCGTTAGATGTTTGATTCAGGTTTTCTAGGGTAGATGTCGTCGTTAGACGTTTGGTTCAGGTTTTCTAGGGTAGATGTCGTCGTTAGATGTTTGGTTCAGGTTTTCTAGGGTAGATGTCGTCGTTAGACGTTTGGTTCAGGTTTTCTAGGGTAGATGTCGTCGTTAGACGTTTGGTTCAGGTTTTCTAGGGTAGATGTTGTCGTTAGATGTTTGGTTCAGGTTTTCTAGGGTAGATGTCGTCGTTAGACGTTTGGTTCAGGTTTTCTAGGGTAGATGTCGTCGTTAGACGTTTGATTCAGGTTTTCTAGGGTAGATGTCGTCGTTAGACGTTTGGTTCAAGTTTTCTAGGGTAGATGTCGTCGTTAGATGTTTGGTTCAGGTTTTCTAGGGTAGATGTCGTCGTAAGACGTTTGGTTCAGGTTTTCTAGGGTAGATGTCGTCGTTAGACGTTTGGTTCAGGTTTTCTAGGGTAGATGTCGTCATTAGATGTTTGGTTCAGGTTTTCTAGGGTAGATGTCGTTGATAGACGTTTGGTTCAGGTTTTCTAGGGTAGATTGCGTCGTTATACATTTGGTTCAGGTTTTCTAGGGTAAGTGTCGTCGTTAGACGTTTGGGTCTGGTATTCTAGGGTAGATGTCGTCGTTATACATTTGGTTCAGGTTTTCTAGGGTAGATGTTCAGGTTTTCTAGGGTAGATTGTATCGTTAGATGTTTGGTTCAGGTTTTCTAGGATAGATGTCGTCGTTAGACGTTTGGCTCAGGTTTTCTAGGGTAGATGTCGTTGTTAGACGTTTGGTTCAGGTTTTCTAGGGTAGATGTTCAGGTTTTCTAGGGTAGATTGTATCGTTAGATGTTTGGTTCAGGTTTTCTAGGGTAGATTGCGTCTTTAGACGTTTGGTTCAGATTTTCTAGGATAGATTGTATCGTTTGGTTCAGGTTTTCTAGGATAGATTGTGTCGTTTGGTTCAGGTTTTCTAGGATAGATGTCGTCGTTAGACGTTTGGTTCAGGTTTTCTAGGGTAGACGTCGTTAGACGTTTGGTTCAGGTTTTCTAGGGTAGATTGTATCGTTTGGTTCAGGTTTTCTAGGGTAGATTGCGTCTTTAGACGTTTGGTTCAGATTTTCTAGGATAGATTGTGTCGTTTGGTTCAGGTTTTCTAGGATAGATTGTGTCGTTTGGTTCAGGTTTTCTAGGATAGATTGTATCGTTAGATGTTTGGTTCAGGTTTTCTAGGATAGATTGTATCGTTTGGTTCAGGTTTTCTAGGGTAGATTGTATCGTTAGATGTTTGGTTTAGGTTTTCTAGGATAGATTGTATCGTTTGGTTCAGGTTTTCTAGGGTAGATGTCGTCGTTAGACGTTTGCGTCAGGTTTTCTAGGGTAGATTGTATCGTTAGATGTTTGGTTCAGGTTTTCTAGGATAGATTGTATCGTTTGGTTCAGGTTTTCTAGGGTAGATTGTATCGTTAGATGTTTGGTCCAGGTTTTCTAGGATAGATTGTATCGTTTGGTTCAGGTTTTCTAGGGTAGATTGCGTCTTTAGACGTTTGGTTCAGATTTTCTAGGATAGATTGTGTCGTTTGGTTCAGGTTTTCTAGGATAGATTGTGTCGTTTGGTTCAGGTTTTCTAGGATAGATTGTATCGTTAGATGTTTGGTTCAGGTTTTCTAGGATAGATTGTATCATTTGGTTCAGGTTTTCTAGGATAGATTGTATCGTTTGGTTCAGGTTTTCTAGGATAGATTGTATCGTTAGATGTTTGGTTCAGGCTTTCTAGGATAGATTGTATCGTTAGATGTTTGGTTCAGGTTTTCTAGGATAGATTGTATCGTTAGATGTTTGGTTCAGGTTTTCTAGGATAGATTGTATCGTTTGGTTCAGGTTTTCTAGGGTAGATTGTATCGTTTGGTTCAGGTTTTCTAGGGTAGATTGTATCGTTTGGTTCAGGTTTTCTAGGGTAGATTGTATCGTTTGGTTCGGGTTTTCTAGGATAGATTGTGTCGTTTGGTTCAGGTTTTCTAGGATAGATTGTATCGTTAGATGTTTGGTTCAGGTTTTCTAGGATAGATTGTGTTGTTTGGTTCAGGTTTTCTAGGATAGATTGTATCGTTAGATGTTTGGTTCAGGTTTTCTAGGATAGATTGTGTCGTTTGGTTCAGGTTTTCTAGGATAGATTGTGTCGTTTGGTTCAGGTTTTCTAGGATAGATTGTGTCGTTTGGTTCAGGTTTTCTAGGATAGATTGTGTCGTTTGGTTCAGGTTTTCTAAGATAGATTGTATCGTTAGATGTTTGGTTCAGGTTTTCTAGGATAGATTGTATCGTTTGGTTCAGGTTTTCTAGGGTAGATTGTATAGTTTGGTTCAGGTTTTCTAGGGTAGATTGTATCGTTTGGTTCAGGTTTTCTAGGGTAGATTGTATCGTTTGGTTCAGGTTTTCTAGGATAGATTGTGTCGTTTGGTTCAGGTTTTCTAGGATAGATTGTATCGTTAGATGTTTGGTTCAGGTTTTCTAGGATAGATTGTGTTGTTTGGTTCAGGTTTTCTAGGATAGATTGTATCGATAGATGTTTGGTTCAGGTTTTCTAGGATAGATTGTATCGTTTGGTTCAGGTTTTCTAGGATAGATTGTGTCGTTTGGTTCAGGTTTTCTAGGATAGATTGTGTCGTTTGGTTCAGGTTTTCTAGGGTTGATTGTATCGTTAGATGTTTGGTTCAGGTTTTCTAGGATAGATTGTGTCGTTTGGTTCAGGTTTTCTAGGATAGATTCTATCTTTAGATGTTTGGTTCAGGTTTTCTAGGATAGATTGTATCGTTTGGTTCAGGTTTTCTAGGGTAGATTGCGTCTTTAGACGTTTGGTTCAGATTTTCTAGGATAGATTGTATCGTTTGGTTCAGGTTTTCTAGGATAGATTGTCACGTTTGGTTCAGGTTTTCTAGGATAGATGTTCAGGTTTTCTAGGGTAGATTGTATCGTTAGATGTTTGGTTCAGGTTTTGTAGGATAGATGTCGTCGTTAGACGTTTGGTTCAGGTTTTCTAGGGTAGATGTTCAGGTTTTCTAGGGTAGATTGTATCGTTAGATGTTTGGTTCAGGTTTTCTAGGGTAGATGTCGTCGCTAGACGTTTGGTTCAGGTTTTCTAGGGTAGATGTTCAGGTTTTCTAGGGTAGATTGTATCGTTAGACGTTTTGGTCAGGTTTTCTAGGATAGATTGTATCGTTTGGTTCAGGTTTTCTAGGATAGATTGTATCGTTTGGTTCAGGTTTTCTAGGGTAGATTGTATCGTTAGATGTTTGGTACAGGTTTTCTAGGATAGATTGTGTCGTTTGGTTCATGTTTTCTAGGATAGATTGTATCGTTAGATGTTTGGTACAGGTTTTCTAGGATAGATTGTGTCGTTTGGTTCAGGTTTTCTAGGATAGATTGTGTCGTTTGGTTCAGGTTTTCTAGGATAGATTGTATCGTTAGATATTTGGTTCAGGTTTTCTAGGATAGATTGAATCGTTAGATGTTTGGTTCAGGTTTTCTAGGATAGATTGTGTCGTTTGGTTCAGGTTTTCTAGATTAGATTGTATCGTTAGATGTTTTGTTAAGGTTTTCTAGGATAGATTGTATCGTTTGCTTCAGGTTTTCTAGGATAGATTGTATCGTTTGGTTCCGAATGTTATGAAGAAAAGACCAAACAACATGGCTGAGTTCATCTTTAATGTGACAGCTCACCATGAATGAAAATAAAAGGTTGCTCCCCCTCTATGAGACGGAATGGTTCGGTCCAACGGGCCCAGCCCTCTAATTGGTCCAGATCTCGCTGCATCATGGCTGCTTCGGACCACAGCCTGCGGCACACGGACAGAACCGGTCTGGGTTCTACTGGGTCCTGCTCAGCCTCATGGAGCAGCGATGCAGAGGAGGGAAAACAACAAAGGAAAAACAGGAAGTCCTAAACCGCGTCACTTCCTCCTGCTGGGGTCCCGTGCTGTGAGCAGGATGCGGCAGCCAATCAGAGTCCGGCTCTCAGGTGCGCCTCCTCTTGGCGCCTCCCGGGCTCGCCGGGTTGGAAGACGACAGCAGTTTCTCTGTGGCTCGGCTCCTCTTCCTCTTTTCGGCATCTTTGGATCCTCCTGCCGGTCCTCCTTCCGCTCCCCCCTTCTCCTTCTCGCGGCCGCCACCGCCGCTCGTTCGCTCCGTCATCTTCACAGAGGAGTTACTTCCTGTGGAGGCAAAGGAGGAAGTTAGAGCGAAGCTCCTCCTGAGTGGGATGGAGCATCAGCTACACTCTTAACACCCATCTGTGGTCATCAGAACCAGGCCGTAACCAGAAGGACCACCTGGATAGATCCGCTGAACTGGGATTGTTCTGGTTGGAAGACTGGCAGCTGATTGGACAGAAGGACTGGAATCAGTCTGTCCTTGAGCTGGGCCCAGTTCCGTCAGAACCACGGGTCAGAAAATTCAGCAGACGATGGTTGCGATGAAACGTTTGGAAGAAACGGTGAAGTGATGCAGACCCCCCGACTGTTAAAGAGCTTAAAGGAAACGACTCAACTCCTTATTTGAGGGAAGGTCTGTAGAGACCGCCATGGACTCCCTGACGCCGGAGATACAGGATACGGACTGAGTCCCACAGTCCGCCCTGACCTGTACAGACCCTCCACCCTGACCCCCATAGACCGTCTGCCCTGACCTCTAGAGACCGTCCGCCCAGACTCCCATAGACCGTCCGCCCTGACCTCTAGAGACGGTCCGCCCAGACCCCCATAGACCGTCCGCCCTGACCTCTAGAGACCGTCCGCCCAGACCCCCATAATCTCCGCACTGACCACTAGAGACCGTCCGCCCAGACCCCCATAGACCGTCCGCCCTGACCTCTAGAGACCTTCCGCCCAGACCCCCATAATCTCTGCCCAGACCCCCATAGACCGTCCGCCCTGACCTCTAGAGACCGTCCGCCCAGACCCCCATAGACCGTCCGCCCTGACCTCTAGAGACCGTCCGCCCAGACCCCCATAATCTCCGCACTGACCTCTAGAGACCGTCCGCCCAGACCCCCATAGACCGTCCGCCCAGACCCCCATAATCTCCGCACTGACCTCTAGAGACCGTCCACCCTTACCTCTAGAGACCGTCCGCCCAGACCCCCATAGACCGTCCGCCGTGACCCCCATAGACCGTCCGCCCAGACCCCATAGACCGTCCGCCCAGGCCCCATAGACTCTCCGCACTGACCCCCATAGACCGTCCGCCCTGACCCCCATAGACCGTCCGCCCAGACCCCATAGACTCTCCGCACTGACCCCCATAGACCGTCCGCCCAGACCCCCATAATCTCCGCACTGACCTCTAGAGACCGTCCGCCCTGACCTCTAGAGACCGTCCGCCCAGACCCCCATAGACCGTCCGCCCTGACCCCCATAGACCGTCCGCCCAGACCCCATAGACTCTCCGCCCTGACCTCTAGAGACCGTCCGCCCAGACCCCCATAGCCCGTCCGCCCTGACCCCCATAGACCGTCCGCCCTGACCCCCATAGACCGTCCGCCCAGACCCCATAGACTCTCCGCCCTGACCTCTAGAGACCGTCCGCCCAGACCCCCATAGACCATCCGCCCTGACCTCTACAGACAGTCCGCGCAGACCCCCATAGACCGTCCGCCCTGAACTCTAGAGACCGTCCGCCCAGACCCCCATAGACCGTCCGACCAGACCCCCATAATCTCCGCACTGACCTCTAGAGACCGTCTCCCCAGACCCCCATAGACCGTCCGCCCAGACCCCCATAGACCGTCCGCCCAGACCCCCATAGACCATCCGCCCTTACCCCCATAGACCGTCCGCCCAGACCCCATAGACTCTCCGCACTGACCCCCATAGACCGTCCGCCCTGACCCCCATACTCTCCGCACTGACCCCCATAGACCGTCCGCCCTGACCCCCATAATAAGGGGATTTATGTTTATTTTTTTATATTCTTAAGCATATCGTGACTATTTATTAATATCTGAATCTTTTGTTCCAGTTCTTCAACCTTCTAAAAATGTCCCCCCCCCCCCCCCAAACCCCCCCCCCCCCCCCCCCCCCCCCCCTCTGTTGTCCAGCCTTCCTCATCTTCCTCATCTACCATTTTGTTCCAGCGACCTGTCAGGCTTAAATCGAAGAACCAGATTTCTTCTCTCCTTTGGTTCCAGAGCCTGGGTCTCTCTGCAGGGACCTGGGTTCTCTCAGGGTACTCCAGTCTTCCTCAGTCCAGGCAGGCCCAGAGCTCTGGAGGTCTGTATCTGAGATGGAGCAGACTGTGTCTGAAGGGTGAGTGGGAGAAGGTTACCTTCTTCATGCGTAGCAGGAGGTTCTCTGTCCATCCTGACCTCCTCCTTGGTCTCCTCCTCTGAGCCCAGCTTCCCTACAAACACATGAGGAACCTGAGAACAGCAGAATGATGGAGCAGGAAGGCTGTCTGCACCAGGAGCTTCTCACCTCCTTTCACCTCCTGGATGATCTCCTCCGGCAGAGAGAAGCTCTTCTCTGTGTTTGGAAACGGCAGGATCTCAGACTCGTGCTGCGGGTCAGAGAACCGAGTCAGAACCAGAGCATGGTGGTGGTGGGGGGGTTGTTTATAGGGGGGGGGGGGGGTCCTACCAGGGCCTGCATGTCGTACATGGTCCCCAGGTGGTCCCAGATGACGGAGGAGGACACCTGCCTGCCGATGTTCTGGCTGAACTTGTCCCGGATGCAGATCATGTGGAAGTGGCGGTTCACGCCTGCAGACAGAGAGCGGCTCCATCAGAACCACTTCAGAACCAGCTAGAACCAGTCAGCTTCAAGTCCACTCTGCTGGTTCCCTTTCCAACAGCTAATCTGGTTCAGTGGTTCTCCAGGATCAACAAAAAGGTTCCTAGAACTGATTGGTGACCTTTAGTTTCTATCTGCACATCGTTCAGTAGAGTGCTAGCTTCTTTTGCTGTTTTTATGTGAATTCTGAGCATAGACTTCTACGCTTAGATCTACTTTTCTACCACTTAGTTTGAATCTATGAAAGTTCCTCATTCTAGAAAATAAGAGGCAGCAAAAGGAAAACTGAATGAGACAAGATCTGCATGATCTGAGAATGATGGAGGACGAGAACCGCCTGTTAATCTGCATTTATTAGATCGTTTTCACTTTTAGCTCCAAATATGGTGGTGATGAACCTTTTTAATATTTAATCAGGTGAGATAAAAATGATAATAACCACCATCATCATATGTATGATGCGATTCTTTGCGTCTGGAGGGATTTGATTGTATTATGTTCCTGTTTTAGATCAGAGGTAGAACGACAGAAGAGGAAGAAGATCAGAAGAGAGTGAAGGAAAAAAGGAAGACTGATGGAAAGATCAGTTTACGGGAAGAAAAATCTACTATTAGAGTAAAACAGAGAGCAGGCAGGAGTCGGCTAGACAGAAAAGCAGGCAGAGACTGAATGACTAGATGGCTCCAATAAAGACTATTTGATGATTCATTTAATTCATCTGAGGAAATAGGAGAGAAACATTTATGGATTTAACGCCTGATTTTTGAGGTTTAAATATTAATTTGTAAAAATGGATGAAAGCATCAATGTCCCTGTTTCCTATTTTATTTTGGATGAAATGTTTTTATTTTTTATCTATAACCTGAAATTGTCCCCAGACTGGATTCAGAAACCTGGTCTCCTGATGGATCAGGTTCTTTAAATCCGGACCTGATGGTTCGACTGGTTTTGGACCAGCTGAAGGTTCTGGCTAATCTCAATAGTAGCCGTTAGCATCGGCGCTAACTAGCATTAGCAGCCTTACCCACTGGTTTGTGTCCGATCATCGCGTGGAAAAGACACACCTCCACTTCATGGCTCCAGACCACCGAGTCTTCGCCGGGAACCAGAGCCGAGTCCGGGGGCTTCTCCTCGGCCTGACTGAGGGTCACTTCGGCCTCCCCCATCTCCAGAACCGGACAGAACCAGAGAGAGCTCCGAGGATCCAAGCTAGCAGGAGCAGGCTGGAACCGGAACTAGAACCCAACTACCGGAAGCTGATTTACAAAATAAAAGCTGGCAGCCCGTCCTTTCATCTGAGCCCTGCTGATGGTTCAGATCCATCAGGCTGGATACTGGTGAGAAAGGGAACAGACCTGGAACAGACCTGGAACCGGCCTGTAACAGACCTGGAACAGGCCTGGAACCGACCTGGAACAGGCCTGGAACCGACCTGGAACCGGCCTGGAACCGGCCTGTAACAGACCTGGAACAGGCCTGTAACAGACCTGGAACAGGCCTGTAACAGACCTGGAACTGACCTGGAACAGGCCTGGAACTGACCTGGAACAGGCCTGGAACTGACCTGGAACCGACCTGGAACAGGCCTGGAACCGACCTGGAACAGGCCTGTAACAGACCTGGAACAGACCTGGAACAGACCTGGAACAGGCCTGGAACCGACATGGAACCGGCCTGGAACCGACGTGGAACAGGCCTGGAACCGACCTGGAACAGGCCTGGAACTGGCCTGGAACCGGCCTGGAACCGACCTGGAACAGGCCTGGAACCGACCTGGAACCGGCCTGGAACAGACCTGGAACAGGCCTGGAACTGACCTGTTCCAGGCCTGGAACCGACCTGGAACAGGCCTGGAACTGACCTGGAACAGAGCTGGAACCGACCTGGAACAGACCTGGAACCGGGCTGCTGATCTGGACCAGAACCAGACCTTCAGCAGCAATGAGCTCCATCCATCTGAGAACATCTGGATCAGTCCAGAGAAGGAGAAGTCCACAGGTCTCAGCGGACCTGAACCGCATGGAGACCGAGTCCTGAGCTCAGTGGACCCGAGGATTCAATTTCCATGCTGGTTCTGGTCCACCGAGTACAGGACCAGAACTTCTGCTCCTCTTCAACAGTTGAAGCTTCGGTTTCAAAGATGGCAGCAGCAGCACCGGCCCTGTGGACCGAGGAGCCCAGAGGACCAGAACTGTGTTAACAGCAGGTCTAAAACTATCCAGTTAAAGTCCAGAACCAGACTGGACTGCCTAGAACATGCAGACTGGGGTAACGGACCAGAACTCACCCTGGGCCCGCATGAAGTTCTGGAATGGTTCTGAATGTGGAGCTGGAGTCAAATAAACGGGTCGGTTATGAGACAGAACCACCGAGAGCTTTATTGCAAACAGACAGTTTAGGCAGAAAAAGAAAATATTTGAGAAACATCAGCTAGTTTCTGAACAGAACCGGACCCAGGCAGAACTTTAGGACCATCTGGGTCTGTTCAGCAGTGGGTGGGCATCATGGGAAATGTAGTTCCAGGGAATCCATCATTCTTCCTCGGTTTCCCGTGACTCCACGGACCGACCTGTTACTGTCCGAGCTCCTCTGCAGATCAACGACCCGATCCATGGACACCAAACGACCCGTCCATCAGGACCAGAATTTAATGTTTTCATTTATTCGACACTGTGAGAAACTGGACAATAAATGCTCCCTTTCATCAGAACCAGACACTCTTTATCTCCTGGCTGCTGATTGGCCGGGCTGATCCTCCTCCTCCAGTCTGTCCACCAATCACAGGGGGAGGTTCTGATGAACTGGGAGCTGAACGGTGTTTGTTGGTCCTGCTGAAGTTCTGTTCCAGAGGAGACGGTTCTACTGAATCCCGTCTCTAAAACAGACCTGTCCAACATGGCGCTGGCTCTGACGCCCTCACGACAAAGAAAAACCTGAACTGATTTCAAACATTTTTACAGGAACAAAGTGAAGCTGAGCAGAAAGAATGACAGCGAGCAACAGAAGCAGATCAACCAGGAAGCAGAGACTCTCCAACCACCACCGTCTACTGCTTCCTGCTCCATCCCAGCAGGCCAGGTTCAAGCCCCGCCCACGCATTTGGTCCCGCCCCTCAGCAGCTCCTGTTTTCATGGCTGCAGCCGTGGCGAGGAGAAGTCAGGCAGCACCGTAACCATGGAGACTGGACACAAAATCGTTGGCAACATAAGCCTTGCCCTCAGCATGAGTGGGCGGGGCTTCAGTAAAATGAGGGGATTTGGGGGATGGCAGCGATGGATCCTATTGGTCCTTTTTCTTCTCAGCTCCTGATGAGTCTTTTTCCTCTTTAGGCTCCTCCTCCTCAGAAGACTCCTCGTACCTGCAGGGAGAGAGAGAGGGGGCGGGGTTTATAACGCGCCAATCAACGACTGACCAACGTTTAACTTTCCATGTAAAGATCAAACAAACAGTTCTGGATCAGATGTTTCTGGGTTCGTCTTGCTTTATTTATGAGGTGAAGGCGGGTTAAACTGGGTTAAACTGGAACCTTCCCACCATGTTCACTTATGGGACTGGATGGAACCAGCCGATCTGGATGGATTTATCTTCATCTTCACAAGATACGCAATGTTCTAACAACCCTGTTCTGTTGGTTCTGGTTCTCCAGAGGAGCTTGTAATGGGTCTCCTGGGTTATCTGTTCCAGTCATCATACAGGTTTAAGCTGGTAGTGAACTGGGAGGGGGGTTAACCGTCCAGTTTAGTTTTTCTGCTTCCAGTAGCAGCATTTTGTGATCCTGAATCAGGATCCAGACCCGAGAGGCCCGGCAGCCAGAGCCTCTTGGACCTGTCCATCTCCACCGGGGAAGACGGACAGGTTTGGTTCCTACTGGAGACCCTCGGATGGTGGACGGGCAGTCTACCTGCCCAGGTGACGGTGTCTACATGGAGTCAGGCTGAGGACGACGGAAACGCAGGGAGGAGGCGGTTTCCAAGGTTTCCATGGAGGAAGCCAGGCTGGCAGGAGAGCCGCTGACGGTCGGGAAGGAAGTGATCCGTGGAGAGGCAGGAAGGACTTCCTCTGAAGACTCGTAGCTATGACGACGGGCAGAAAGGAAAAGAAGTGGGCAGCAGAGGAAAAGGATGAAATGAAGAGGGAGGATGAGAAGAAGAAAGCAGGATGTAAGATTTTCATCTTGAACTTCAAAGTTTATTCAATCTGAAGCTGAGGTGGAGGTGAGGAAAGTAAATGAGGGAGGGAGGGAGGGAGGGAGGGAGGGAGGGAGGGAGGGAGGAAGGAAGGAAGGAAGGAAGGAAGGAAGGAAGGAAGGAAGGAAGGAAGGAAGGAAGGAAGGAACAAAAGATGGAGGCAGATCAAGCTTTGATAGATAATATGAGCTTCCAGATTGCAGAGCAGAAGAGCCACATCATCCCCATGGTCCCCCCATGGTTCTGGGTTCATCCAGCAGAACTTCAGAGCCTAAACCTGATCAGACCTCTGATCATTCCAAAGAGCAACAACTGCTGGTTCCGCCCAACTGATACATCTGCATGACCCTCTGGCCCACAGTCTCAACAGATGATCCACTACATCATCTCAAACTAGAGGATCCTCATTCCTCAAAACAGATCCTGGCCTCCAAAAAAAAAAAGAGAAAGGGTGGAGGAGCCCAACGATGGAGGAACAGATGACAGAGGAACTAATGGTTGGAGGGCTGAGACGGTTGGAGGAACCGACAGTTGGAGGGCTGAGACAGTTGGAGGAACCGACAGTTGGAGGGCTGAGACGGTTGGAGGAACCGACAGTTGGAGGGGACCGATGATGGAGGAACCGATGATGGAGGAACCGATGATGGAGGAACCGACGGTTGGAGGGGACCGATGATGGAGGAACCGATGATGGAGGAACCGATGATGGAGGAACCGACGGTTGGAGGGGACCGATGATGGAGGAACCGATGATGGAGGAACCAACGGTTGGAGGGGACCGATGATGGAGGAACTGACGGTTGGAGGGGACCAATGATGGAGGAACCGATGATGGAGGAACCGACAGTTGGAGGGGACCGATGATGGAGGAATCGATGATGGAGGAACCGACGGTTGGAGGGGACCGATGATGGAGGAATCGACGGTTGGAGGGTACCGATGATGGAGGAACCGATGATGGAGGAACCGACAGTTGGAGGGGACCGATGATGGAGGAATCGACGGTTGGAGGGTACCGATGATGGAGGAACCGATGATGGAGGAACCGACGGTTGGAGGGTACCGATGATGGAGGAACCGACGGTTGGAGGGGACCGATGATGGAGGAACCGACAGTTGGAGGGGACCGATGATGGAGGAATCGACGGTTGGAGGGTACCGATGATGGAGGAACCGATGATGGAGGAACCGACGGTTGGAGGGTACCGATGATGGAGGAATCGACGGTTGGAGGGTACCGATGATGGAGGAACCGATGATGGAGGAACCGACGGTTGGAGGGGACCGATGATGGAGGAATCGACGGTTGGAGGGTACCGATGATGGAGGAATCGACGGTTGGAGGGTACCGATGATGGAGGAGCCGATGATGGAGGAACCGATGATGGAGGAACCGACGTTGGAGGAGCAATGTTTTAATGACGTCCTGTCTGATGTCCAAGGTGAGACTGATCTAACTGTAAAACCTCAACAATGGAAAGGTTTAGAGTCTTTTTTTTTCTAAATAAATGACATAATTACTATTTTCTCCTTTACATGCTTATCCACAGATCCCCCGCCCCCCAGATTCACAGTGACCCAGATACAAGGTGAGAACTGGAAAATGTCCCGCTGAGATTCTTCATCAGACGCTGCCTTGGTCAGTTAGAGCTGTGGCCTCTGCAGTGCTGCCACCTGCAGGTGACAGCAGGTGGAGCCATTTCATGGGTGCTGGGTTCAGTGGAAAAACAGCTGATCCAATTTGCAGGTGTGAAAGATGCCAATACTTCTTCAAAAAAAGTTCAAAATCAATCCGCTGGACTTTGTTTCCAAGTTTGAAGACGTTTCTCTTCCATCCTGGAAGATTTTTCAATTCCAAATGTCAGAAATAGCGTTAAGTTCCAGGTTTTATCCAGCAGCCCAACAAAGCCTGGTTTTAGTTTAGAAAATATGCAAATACAAACGGATGAACGGGCCCCCCCCTTTGGAATGGGGAATCTTTAAAGTTGTTATCCTGCAATACCGTAGACTGGTCTATGTCTCTGAAAGGGGAGTTGTTGGTGAGATGTCTCGGTCTCCTGCATGGCAGGGAGGGTTATGATAGCGGGAAGGAATCAACTATCGCTGAAAGCCTCTGTTTAAGGAGGGTTTTCTCCTGTTTATTTAACTGATTTCAGTTTGTTTACGTTCCCTTCACCATGTTGCCATGGTTACCTGTGGAGTACCACAGGGATCAGTGCTAGGACCAATTCTCTTTACTTTATACATGCTCCCAATTGGTAGAGTTATTAGAGAGCATGGGATTAATTTCCACTGTTATGCTGATGATACCCAGCTATATCTGTCTATAATCCAGATGAAGCTAACCCATTACATAGATTACAGGCATGTCTGAAGACATAAAAACCTGGATGACTCTTAACTTTCTGCTTCTGAATGCAGACAAAACAGAAGTTATAGTCTTTGGACCAGAGTCTCTGAAAAAGAAGCTGATTAGTCAGTCACTTCATTTGGATGGGATTAAACTGATTTCAGATAATAAAGTAAAAAATCTTGGTGTTGTTTTTGATCAGGACCTGTCATTTAAATCCCAGATCAAAGAGGTTTCTAGAATTTCTAAAAGTAGAATGGGAGGCAGATCTTTTAGTTTTCAGGCTCCTCTCCTGTGGAACCAACTACCAGTTTTAGTCCGTGAGGCAGACACCCTGTCTACTTTTAGGCTAGGCTTAAAACTTTCTGTATTGACGTCTTCAGCTTCCAGCTTTATTGGAGCCCAAACATTCTAGAATAAAAAAGTCTATCTAAGCAGATCCTGGGTTTTATTTCTATCCTCTTCCCTCCAGAGGGAAGGTGATGAACATGCAGATCAGGATTACTGTTCACTGAGGTTTTACAGATGATGAGGCTGGTTGTCATGGTTACTCACCTGAACATCTCCGTCAGCTCTCCTTTGGCCAGCGCCACAATGACGGGAAAGCCGACACACGCGGGAACCAGGTACAGCAGAGCGGGCTGCAGACACACAGACAGACAGCGACGGTCAGAGCTTCACGCCGACCCGCAGCGGTCCGTGGCGCCGGTCCAACCAGCACCATGAACCTGGGACCCGAGGTTTTGGATGTGTCCTGGCTTAGAATCAGAACCTTGTTCTGGTCAAACTACCTGAGCGTGTTTGAAGGTGTGCATGACGAAGATGGTGAGGCCCAGTCCGAAGATGTAGGCCAGGAAGCTGGAGTAGAAGTAGGTCCTGCTGTTCTTCTTCAAGCTGCACACAGACAGAGACATGAGGACGGATCAGCAGGACAGGCTGCTGGACTTACCAGCAGCAGTACCTGACGTCAAAGCGCAGCAGCAGGGCGATGAAGATCCCTGGGATGACGATGTCTCCCAGTCCCAGCATGGCGAAGTTACTGGCCTCCAGGCCTCTCTCCAGCAGGTCCTGAGGAAACACCACTGGGAGACAGAGACGCAGATGAAGACAGAGACAGAGACGCAGATAAAGACAGAGACACAGATGAAGACAGACGAAGACCGAGACAAAGACAGAGACGAAGACGGAGACAAAGACACAGAAGAAGACAGATGAAGACCAAGACAAAGACAGAGACGAAGACAAAGACAGAGACACAGATGAAGACAGAGACGCAGATGAAGAAAGACGAAAATGGAAACAAACAGAGAGACGAAGACAGACTGGATCAGGACATCAGGGGGAGCAGGAGGAGCTCTGGACCATCACTTACGTTTGATTGGTGCCTCGAATGACTTGGCCACCGTTACCATGACGTTGGTCCCAAACACCTGGAGGAGAGGGGACAGGTGGGACGGAGACACTACGTCAGAACAACACCATCTGCAGAACCTGATTCTGCTCAGACTTTGAGCTGAAGCGTCTGAACCGCGTTTCAAACTAGCTTCTACTTCAGGTTCCAGAACATTCTACCGGATCAACAACCTGCTTGAGGTTCCAGAACATTCTACCGGATCAACAACCTGCTTCAGGTTCCAGAACATTCTACCGGATCATCAACCTGCTTCAGGTTCCAGAACATTCTACCGGATCATCAACCTGCTTCAGGTTCCTCAGCAGAACATTCTACCGGATCAACAACCTGCTTCAGGTTCAGGAACATTCTACCGGATCAACAACCTGCTTCAGGTTCCTCAGCAGAACATTCTACCGGATCATCAACCTGCTTCAGGTTCCTCAGCAGAACATTCTACCGGATCAACAACCTGCTTCAGGTTCCAGAACATTCTACCGGATCATCAACCTGCCTCAGGTTCCTCAGCAGAACATTCTACCGGATCAACAACCTGCTTCAGGTTCCAGAACATTCTACCGGATCATCAACCTGCTTCAGGTTCCAGAACATTCTACCGGATCATCAACCTGCTTCAGGTTCCTCAGCAGAACATTCTATCGGATCAACAACCTGCTTCAGGTTCCAGAACATTCTACCGGATCATCAACCTGTTTCAGGTTCCTCAGCAGAACATTCTACCGGATCATCAACCTGCTTCAGGTTCCAGAACATTCTACCGGATCATCAACCTGCTTCAGGTTCCTCAGCAGAACATTCTACCGGATCATCACCCTGCTTCAGGTTCCTCAGCAGAACATTCTACCGGATCATCACCCTGCTTCAGGTTCCTCAGCAGAACATTCTACCGGATCATCAACCTGCTTCAGGTTCCTCAGCAGAACATTCTACCGGATCAGCAACCTGCTTCAGGTTCCTCAGCAGAACATTCTACCGGATCATCAACCTGCTTCAGGTTCCAGAACATTCTACCGGATCATCAACCTGCTTCAGGTCCCTCAGCAGAACATTCTACCGGATCATCAACCTGCATCAGGTTCCTCAGCAGAACATTCTACCGGATCATCAACCTGCTTCAGGTTCCTCAGCAGAACATTCTACCGGATCATCAACCTGCTTCAGGTTCCAGAACATTCTACCGGATCATCAACCTGGTTCAGGTTCCAGAACATTCTACCGGATCATCAACCTGGTTCAGGTTCCTCAGCAGAACATTCTACCGAATCATCAACCTGCTTCAGGTTCCTCAGCAGAACATTCTACCGGATCATCAACCTGCTTCAGGTTCCTCAGCAGAACATTCAACCAGATCATCAACCTGCTTCAGGTTCCTCAGCAGAACATTCTACCGGATCACCAACCTGCTTCAGGTTCCTCAGCAGAACATTCTACCGGATCATCCGCCAGCTTCAGGTTCCTCAGCAGAACATTCTACCGGATCATCCGCCAGCTTCAGGTTCCTCAGCAGAACATTCTACCGGATCATCCGCCTGCTTCAGGTTCCTCAGCAGAACATTCTATCGGATCATCAACCTGCTTCAGGTTCCAGAACATTCTACCGGATCATCAACCTGCTTCAGGTTCCTCAGCAGAACATTCTACCGGATCATCAACCTGCTTCAGGTTCCTCAGCAGAACATTCTACCGGATCATCAACCTGCTTCAGGTTCCTCAGCAGAACATTCTACCGGATCATCAACCTGCTTCAGGTTCCAGAACATTCTACCGGATCATCAACCTGCTTCAGGTTCCTCAGCAGAACATTGTACCGGATCATCAACCTGCTTCAGGTTCCTCAGCAGAACATTCTACCGGATCATCAACCTGCTTCAGGTTCCTCAGCAGAACATTCTACCGGATCATCACCCTGCTTCAGGTTCCTCAGCAGAACATTCTACCGGATCATCAACCTGCTTCAGGTTCCTCAGCAGAACATTCTACCGGATCATCAACCTGCTTCAGGTTCCTCAGCAGAACATTCTACCGGATCATCAACCTGCTTCAGGTTCCTCAGCAGAACATTCTACCGGATCATCAACCTGCTTCAGGTTCCTCAGCAGAACATTCTACCGGATCATCAACCTGCTTCAGGTTCCAGAACATTCTACCGGATCATCAACCTGCTTCAGGTTCCAGAACATTCTACCGGATCATCAACCTGCTTCAGGTTCCTCAGCAGAACATTCTACCGGATCATCAACCTGCTTCAGGTTCCTCAGCAGAACATTCTACCGGATCATCCGCCTGCTTCAGGTTCCTCAGCAGAACATTCTACCAGAAAATCCGCCAGCTTCAGCTTCCTCAGCAGAACATTCTACCGGATCATCAACCTGCTTCAGTTCCTCAGCAGAACATTTTACCGGATCATCAACCTGCTTCAGGTTCCAGAACATTCTACCGGATCATCAACCTGCTTCAGGTTCCTCAGCAGAACATTCTACCAGATCATCAACCTGCTTCAGGTTCCTCAGCAGAACATTCTACCGGATCATCCGCCTGCTTCAGGTTCCAGAACATTCTACCGGATCATCAACCTGCTTCAGGTTCCAGAACATTCTACCGGATCATCCGCCTGCTTCAGGTTCCAGAACATTCTACCGGATCATCCGCCTGCTTCAGGTTCCAGAACATTCTACCGGATCATCCGCCTGCTTCAGGTTTCTCAGCAGAACATTCTACCGGATCATCAACCTGCTTCAGGTTCCTCAGCAGAACATTCTACCGGATCATCAACCTGCTTCAGGCTCCTCAGCAGAACATTCTACCGGATCATCCGCCTGCTTCAGGTTTCTCAGCAGAACATTCTACTGGATCATCAACCTGCTTCAGGTTCCAGAACATTCTACCGGATCATCCGCCTGCTTCAGGTTCCTCAGCAGAACATTCTACAGGATCATCCGCCTGCTTCAGGTTCCTCAGCAGAACATTCTACAGGATCATCCGCCTGCTTCAGGTTCCTCAGCAGAACATTCTACCGGATCATCCGCCTGCTTCAGGTTCCAGAACATTCTACCGGATCATCCGCCTGCTTCAGGTTCCTCAGCAGAATATTCTACCGGATCATCCGCCTGCTTCAGGTTCCTCAGCAGAACATTCTACCGGATCATCCGCCTGCTTCAGGTTCCTCAGCAGAACATTCTACCGGATCAGCAACCTGCTTCAGGTTCTTCAGCAGAACATTCTACAGGATCATCCGCCTGCTTCAGGTTCCAGAACATTCGGATCATCCGCCTGCTTCAGGTTGCAGAACATTCTACCGGATCATCAACCTGCTTCAGGTTCCTCAGCAGAACATTCTACCGGATCATCCGCCTGCTTCAGGTTCCTCAGCAGAACATTCTACAGGATCATCCGCCTGCTTCAGGTTCCTCAGCAGAACATTCTACCGGATCATCCGCCTGCTTCAGGTTCCAGAACATTCTACCGGATCATCCGCCTGCTTCAGGTTCCTCAGCAGAATATTCTACCGGATCATCCGCCTGCTTCAGGTTCCTCAGCAGAACATTCTACCGGATCATCCGCCTGCTTCAGGTTCCTCAGCAGAACATTCTACCGGATCAGCAACCTGCTTCAGGTTCTTCAGCAGAACATTCTACAGGATCATCCGCCTGCTTCAGGTTCCAGAACATTCGGATCATCCGCCTGCTTCAGGTTGCAGAACATTCTACCGGATCATCAACCTGCTTCAGGTTCCTCAGCAGAACATTCTACCGGATCAACAACCTGCTTCAGGTCCCTCAGCAGAACATTCTACCGGATCATCAACCTGCTTCAGGTTCCTCAGCAGAACATTCTACCGGATCAGCAACCTGCTTCAGGTTCTTCAGCAGAACATTCTACAGGATCATCCGCCTGCTTCAGGTTCCAGAACATTCGGATCATCCGCCTGCTTCAGGTTGCAGAACATTCTACCGGATCAACAACCTGCTTCAGGTCCCTCAGCAGAACATTCTACCGGATCAACAACCTGCTTCAGGTTCCTCAGCAGAACATTCTACCGGATCATCAACCTGCTTCAGGTTCCTCAGCAGAACATTCTACCGGATCATCCGCCTGCTTCAGGTTCCTCAGCAGAACATTCTACCGGATCATCCGCCTGCTTCAGGTTTCTAGGAGCCAACTTCTATGTTCTCGTGAAACGTCATCAGCTCAGCACCGTCTCAGTTCACAAGAACAGCAGATGTTGTTTTCACCTCTCCCTCTTTACCCAGAATGCATCAGAGCAGTCTGTTCTGCAGACTGACAACGTTCCCAGCATGCACTTCGGCAGCAGCAGCTTCCAGGTTAGCGCTCACAGAGCTCAGAGTTAAGCTAAAGCTATAAAAACACATTTTAAGATCATTTAAGGTGAGAACTTTATACTTTAAGCTTCACTAGATCTGTGTTTATCAGACGGTTCATCATTATTCCTCCACTAAATAAACATTTATTATAATTTAGAGACTATTAATACCAGGAAGTGAAATGCAGCTCCAGACTAGCTTTGATGATGTCATAACTATGCTGCTGTTCCAGTTGACCCAGAGTTATTCTGCGTTCTCCTGTTCTCCCCAAGTCCAGACTTTCCTGGGTTCTAGTCCAGAACGGACTTGGACAGGAGTCTAAACTGGCGTTCTAGTGAATCCATCTTGAAGCTACTGTGGTGCGTTCACTGGCATTCAGTAAACTAGAGGACTGATGGTGTTGCTTCTCATCAGACGGCTATCGTCCCTCAGGGACGTGTCCATGTCAGCGTTTTCATGTCCAAGACTGGAGACTCTTATTTTGAAAGCGGCTCCCTGACAGACCGAGTGATGCTGATACTCACCCAGAACACGTCGTAGACAAACAGCCCCCCCAGCAGGATGCAGCCGGTGCTGACGTTGTTCAGGTGGAGCAGCTCCACCCCGTTCAGCGCGAACGCCAGCCCAAACAGGTTATTTGCTATCCAGTGCTGTGATGTCACAGAGAACGCAGCAGTGATTGGCGGGGAGTAGAAGGGGGCGGGGTGTGATACATGCAAACACAGCTTACCTTTTTGAGCAGGTACCAGACCCCCACCACGCTGCTGAGCACCAGACACACCAGGTTCTTGGTGTCGAACTCATAATTCACAATTTCTGAGGGCAGACGGGGCAGATTTGGGACATTAGGAGGCGCAGTTTGCTCCGACTTGAAAACCTTTAATTTAAACCGGAGAAGCCAGAGTGTCCTTCTGATCCACTACATCAGATTAAAAAACATGGAGGCAAAGCTTCACAGTTGAAGCAGCGTCTGAAATGTTGCTTCGTTTCACTGAACGCAGCTTCAATCGGATGTAATTCACTGAGGCTCCAGCAGGGGGCGGCGTGGCGCCAACAATGCAATGAGAGTAGAAAGGCCCCCAGTCATCATTTAGTCTGACTTCAGGCAGGATGAGGAGCTGGAAGATCCACATGCAGCTCAGATCAGGATGTTGGTGAAGATTCTCAGTCATTCTAAAAGAGTTCAAATCAATCCACTGGACTTTGTTTCTAAGTTTGAAGACGTTTCTCTTCCATCCAGGAAACTTTTTCAATTCAAAATGTCAGAAATAGCATTGAGTTCCAGGTTTTATATAGCCGCTCAACAAAGCCTTTTTTTGTTTTTAAACAGGTCCACCCCTTAGGAACGGGGGTCATTTAGCTTCTGCTCTCCTCTTTGTTGGGCGGCTGTATTGTTTTTGTTTTAAACTTTGTTTTTTTGGAAAGACTGAGATCAGGATGTTTGCTCTGCATCCAGCTGAGGGATGGAGCTCCTCCAGGCCGGACCCTTTAAACTGATCAAATCAATAAACTCAATGCTAACACTCCCATCAGCTGTGGCGTTGCTATGGTTACCAAGGCTAGCAAAGTCTTTCAGCAGGAAGGACGGACATTAGAACCGTCTCAGCATCAAGCTCTGACCCACCAACCTATGCTTACTAGGACTGCTAACCAGGACCGTTAACCAGGACCGCCAACCTATGCTAATTGGACACGCTAACCAGGACTGCTAACCAGGACCACCAACCTATGCTAACTAGACCCACAAACCAGGACTGCTAACCAGGACCACCAACCTATGCTAATTGGACCCGCTAACCAAGACTGCTAACCAGACCCGCCAACCTATGCTAACTAGACCCGCTAACCAGGACTGCTAACCAGGACCAGCAACCTATGCTAACTAGTCCCACAAACCAGGACCACCAACCTATGCTAATTGGACCCACAAACCAGGACTGCTAACCAGGACCACCAACCTATGCTAAATGGACCCGCTAACCAGGACTGCTAACCAGGACCACCAAACTATAGTAACTAGACCCACAAACCAGGACTGCTAACCAGGACCACCAAACTATAGTAACTAGACCCACAAACCAGGACTGCTAACCAGGACCACCAAACTATAGTAACTAGACCCACAAACCAGGACTGCTAACCAGGACCACCAAACTATAGTAACTAGACCCACAAACCAGGACTGCTAACCAGGACCACCAACCTATGCTAATTGGACCCGCTAACCAGGACCACCAACCTATGCTAATTGGACCCGCTAACCAGGACCACCAACCTATGCTAATTGGACCCGCTAACAGACATGGGCAATGTGGAGTCAACAAGTCATCTCCATGTCATGTATTTAATCTACCCAGCCAATTAACCAGGTGAGTCCAATCTGCACAGGTTAATTCACGGTGAAGATTGGACTCACCTGCTTCAGTGGCTGGGTAGAACAAATACATGACATGGAGAAGACTTGTTGACTCCACATTGCCCATGTCTGCCCGCTAACCAGGACTGCTAACCAGGACCGCCAACCTATGCTAATTGGACCCGCTAACCAGGACTGCTAACCAGGACCACCAACCTATGCTAATTGGACCCGCTAACCAAGACTGCTAACCAGACCCGCCAACCTATGCTAACTAGACCCGCTAACCAGGACTGCTAACCAGGACCACCAACCTATGCTTACTAGACCCACAAACCAGGACCACCAACCTATGCTAATTGGACCCACAAACCAGGACTGCTAACCAGGACCACCAACCTATGCTAAATGGACCCGCTAACCAGGACTGCTAACCAGGACCACCAAACTATAGTAACTAGACCCACAAACCAGGACTGCTAACCAGGACCACCAAACTACAGTAACTAGACCCACAAACCAGGACTGCTAACCAGGACCACCAACCTATGCTAATTAGACCCGCTAACCAGGACCACCAACCTATGCTAATTGGACCCGCTAACCAGGACCACCAACCTATGCTAATTGGACCCGCTAACAGACATGGGCAATGTGGAGTCAACAAGTCATCTCCATGTCATGTTTTTAATCTACCCAGCCAATTAACCAGGTGAGTCCAATCTGCACAGGTTAATTCACGGTGAAGATTGGACTCACCTGCTTCAGTGGCTGGGTAGAACAAATACATGACATGGAGAAGACTTGTTGACTCCACATTGCCCATGTCTGCCCGCTAACCAGGACTGCTAACCAGGACCGCCAACCTATGCTAATTTGACCCGCTAACCAGGACTGCTAACCAGGACCGCCAACCTATGCTAATTGGACCCGCTAACCAAGACTGCTAACCAGACCCGCCAAACTATGCTAACTAGACCCGCTAACCAAGACTGCTAACCAGACCCGCAAACCTATGCTAACTAGACCCGCTAACCAAGACTGCTAACCAGACCCGCCAACCTATGCTAACTAGACCCGCTAACTAAGACTGCTAACCAGGACCGCCAACCTATGCTAACTAGACCCGCTAACCAAGACTGCTAACCAGGACCGCCAACCTATGCTAATTGGACCCGCTAACCAGGACTGCTAACCAGGACCACCAACCTATGCTAATTGGACCCGCTAACCAAGACTGCTAACCAGACCCGCCAACCTATGCTAACTAGACCCGCTAACCAGGACTGCTAACCAGACCCGCAAACCTATGCTAACTAGACCCGCTAACCAAGACTGCTAACCAGACCCGCCAACCTATGCTAACTAGACCCGCTAACTAAGACTGCTAACCAGGACCGCCAACCTATGCTAACTAGACCCGCTAACCAAGACTGCTAACCAGGACCGCCAACCTATGCTAATTGGACCCGCTAACCAGGACTGCTAACCAGGACCACCAACCTATGCTAATTGGACCCGCTAACCAAGACTGCTAACCAGACCCGCCAACCTATGCTAACTAGACCCGCTAACCAGGACTGCTAACCAGGACCACCAACCTATGCTAACTAGACCCACAAACCAGGACCACCAACCTATGCTAATTGGACCCACAAACCAGGACTGCTAACCAGGACCACCAACCTATGCTAAATGGACCCGCTAACCAGGACTGCTAACCAGGACCACCAAACTATAGTAACTAGACCCACAAACCAGGACTGCTAACCAGGACCACCAAACTATAGTAACTAGACCCACAAACCAGGACTGCTAACCAGGACCACCAACCTATGCTAATTGGACCCGCTAACCAGGACCACCAACCTATGCTAATTGGACCCGCTAACCAGGACCACCAACCTATGCTAATTGGACCCGCTAACAGACATGGGCAATGTGGAGTCAACAAGTCATCTCCATGTCATGTATTTAATCTACCCAGCCAATTAACCAGGTGAGTCCAATCTGCACAGGTTAATTCACGGTGAAGATTGGACTCACCTGCTTCAGTGGCTGGGTAGAACAAATACATGACATGGAGAATACTTGTTGACTCCACATTGCCCATGTCTGCCCGCTAACCAGGACTGCTAACCAGGACCGCCAACCTATGCTAATTGGACCCGCTAACCAGGACTGCTAACCAGGACCGCCAACCTATGCTAATTGGACCCGCCAACCAAGACTGCTAACCAGACCCGCCAAACTATGCTAACTAGACCCGCTAACCAAGACTGCTAACCAGACCCGCCAACCTATGCTAACTAGACCCGCTAACCAAGACTGCTAACCAGACCCGCCAACCTATGCTAACTAGACCCGCTAACCAAGACTGCTAACCAGGACCGCCAACCTATGCTAATTGGACCCGCTAACCAGGACTGCTAACCAGGACCACCAACCTATGCTAACTAGACCCGCTAACCAAGACTGCTAACCAGACCCGCCAACCTATGCTAACTAGACCCGCTAACCAAGACTGCTAACCAGACCCACCAACCTATGCTAACTAGACCCGCTAACCAAGACTGCTAACCAGGACCGCCAACCTATGCTAATTGGACCCGCTAACCAGGACTGCTAACCAGGACCACCAACCTATGCTAATTGGACCCGCTAACCAAGACTGCTAACCAGACCCGCCAACCTATGCTAACTAGACCCGCTAACCAGGACTGCTAACCAGGACCACCAACCTATGCTAACTAGACCCACAAACCAGGACCACCAACCTATGCTAATTGGACCCACAAACCAGGACTGCTAACCAGGACCACCAACCTATGCTAAATGGACCCGCTAGCCAGGACTGCTAACCAGGACCACCAAACTATAGTAACTAGACCCACAAACCAGGACTGCTAACCAGGACCACCAAACTATAGTAACTAGACCCACAAACCAGGACTGCTAACCAGGACCACCAACCTATGCTAATTAGACCCGCTAACCAGGACCACCAACCTATGCTAATTGGACCCGCTAACCAGGACCACCAACCTATGCTAATTGGACCCGCTAACAGACATGGGCAATGTGGAGTCAACAAGTCATCTCCATGTCATGTATTTAATCTACCCAGCCAATTAACCAGGTGAGTCCAATCTGCACAGGTTAATTCACGGTGAAGATTGGACTCACCTGCTTCAGTGGCTGGGTAGAACAAATACATGACATGGAGAAGACCGCTAGCTGGGTGGTTCTGTCCACCGGGTCTACTCACCTTCTTTGGACTCTCCAGAGCCCTGAGTGAAGAGCAGCTGGTACTGCTTGTTGGGGAAGGATGCCGGGAAGATTCTGGATATGGCCGGGCTGAGACACAAAGAACCCATTAGATCTACAGCAGCCACCAGGCCGGTTCTGGTGCCGGTTCTGGTGCCGGTGTTACCTCATGGTGTGAGACAGAGCCAGGACGCCCAGGACGAAGAAATAGATGGACAGCAGCAGGTTGATGTACTCCTGAGAGAAGACCTATGGGAAGGAGGACGCTCTGTGAAGGACGCCGGAACCGCTCAAGACAGAACCAGCCGGTCCGGTCCAAACTCACCTTGAAGAAGAGGTAGAGTCCAAACAGGGTGCAGCTGGCGATAATGGGGAACCGGGCCGCGTCCCGACTGGTGATGGTCTCTGGAGCATCAGCCGAATTCTGGAAGTAACACGGACAGGATGAAGAACGGAACCACAACTGGACCAGACTTAGAGATGGTCTCGCCCACAGAACCAGCACCGACACAGCAGCTCAGCATCCAGAGGATTTGGTCCAATTGGAGACCAGGAGGACCTGAATGCTCTCTGAAGGCCACTGGGTCAGAACCAGGAGGGCAGCAGACCAGACCGGTTCTGCTGACTTTCTGTTCTGGTGGGTCCGGAACCCTTCTGCTGCAGAAGGTCCACACATCAGAACAGTTCTACTCTCACTCCTCCCTGGTGACCCAAACCGGGCCTGATGAACAGCACTTCTCCATCAGAACCATCTGCTCACAGGTTACCGGGCTGTAGAACCTGTAGAGCTTCTTCAGTCAGTGGGTCAGTCCAACAGAACCAGCTGAGCAGAACCAGAACTCCTGGTGATCATTTGGGTTCCCTCAGAGAGAACTTTGAATCTCTCACTGGAGGATCTGATTGAGCTGGATCTATAGAGAGCCGAGATGACATGTCATGAAGTTGAGTTATAGAAATAAAGTGGGTAGAATTTGATCATCTCCTGGAGATGTGCTCCTAGTTCAGTCATGGGTCTCAGGTCCAGCTGAGGATCTGCTGGTGTGATGAAGCTTCAGGTGATTAGCAGCACCATCTGAGGCGGGTCAGAACAGGGATGGGTGGTTCTGGAGGAGCAGAGCTGCAGACATCAGATCCCAGGGAGGAATCGGTGCAGCTCTAGCTTTATACATCTGGACTCCAAGCCTCAGCCTCTCCTGCTGTGGGTGAAAATCCCCAGAGGACCCAGACTGAGCCACAGTTCTGCTTCTGAGGACTTCCAAACATTCCACGTTTGTTTGTGGTGAGAAAACAGGGCGGCTTTGATCTAATACTCACTCTGAAGCCAGAATGGTAGGAATTCTCTCCGAGCTCCTACAGACAGACAGAGAGACGGACGATGGAGGACAGACAGAGAGAGAGAGAGAGACAGGTCAGGCTGGAGACGGGGACAGCAGGAAGCAGACAACAGGAAGCAGTGAGCTGGAGGCGGTCAGAGGGAAGCAGTAGGTGGGAAGCGGCAGCGGGAAGCAGTCAGTAGTAAGCAGGAAGCAGTTAGAGGAAAGCAGGAAGCAGTCAGTGGGAAGAAGACAGCAGGAAGCAGACAGCGGGAAGCAGTCAGTAGTAAGCAGGAAGCAGGTAGAGGAAAGCAGGAAGCAGACAGTGGGAAGCAGACAGGGGGAAGCAGACAGCGGGAAACAGATACTGGGAAGCATACAGCGGGAAGCAGACAGTGGGAAGCAGTCAGTAGTAAGCAGGAACCAGTTAGAGGAAAGCAGGAAGCAGTCAGTGGGAAGCAGACAGTGGAAAGCAGACAGCGGGAAGCAGACAGCAGGAAGCAGACAGCGGGAAGCAGACAGCAGGAAGCAGACAGAGGAAAGCAGACGGAGGAAAGCAGACAGCGGGAAGCAGGAAGCAGTCAGAGGGAAGCAGTCAGAGGGAAGCAGGAAGCAGACAGCAAGGGAAGCGGGAAGCAGTCAGAGGGAAGCAGGAAGCAGACAGCGGGAAGCAGTCAGTAGGAAGCAGTCAGCAGGAAGTGGGAAGCAGACAACAAGAAGCAGACAGTGGGAAGAAGACAGCAGAAAGCAGACAGCAGTCAGTAGGAAGCAGACAGTGGGAAGCAGGAAGCAGTCAGTGGGAAGCAGGAAGCAGTCAGTGGGAAGCAGACAGTGTGAAGCAGTCAGTGGGAAGCAGACAGCAGGAAGCAGGAAGCAGTCAGAGGGAAGCAGACAGTGGGAAGCAGTCAGAGGGAAGCAGGAAGCAGACAGAGGGAAGCAGTCAGCAGGAAGTGGGAAGCAGACAGCAAGAAGCAGACAGTGGGAAGAAGACAGCAGAAAGCAGACAGCAGTCAGTAGGAAGCAGACAGTGGGAAGCAGGAAGCAGTCAGTGGGAAGCAGACAGTGGGAAGCAGTCAGTGGGAAGCAGACAGCGGGAAGCAGGAAGCAGACAGTGGGAAGCAGTCAGAGGGAAGCAGGAAGCAGACAGAGGGAAGCAGTCAGCAGGAAGTGGGAAGCAGTCAGCAGGAAGTGGGAAGCAGACAGCAAGAAGCAGACAGTGGGAAGAAGACAGCAGAAAGCAGACAGCAGTCAGTAGGAAGCAGACAGTGGGAAGCAGGAAGCAGTCAGTGGGAAGCAGACAGTGGGAAGCAGTCAGTGGGAAGCAGACAGCGGGAAGCAGGAAGCAGTCAGAGGGAAGCAGACAGTGGGAAGCAGTCAGAGGGAAGCAGGAAGCAGACAGAGGGAAGCAGTCAGCAGGAAGTGGGAAGCAGACAGCAAGAAGCAGACAGTGGGAAGAAGACAGCAGAAAGCAGACAGCAGTCAGTAGGAAGCAGACAGTGGGAAGCAGGAAGCAGTCAGTGGGAAGCAGACAGTGGGAAGCAGTCAGTGGGAAGCAGACAGCGGGAAGCAGGAAGCAGTCAGAGGGAAGCAGACAGTGGGAAGCAGTCAGAGGGAAGCAGGAAGCAGACAGAGGGAAGCAGTCAGCAGGAAGTGGGAAGCAGACAGCAAGAAGCAGACAGTGGGAAGAAGACAGCAGAAAGCAGACAGCAGTCAGTAGGAAGTGGGAAGCAGACAGTGGGAAGCAGTCAGTGGGAAGCAGACAGTGGGAAGCAGACAGCAAGAAGCAGACAGTGGGAAGAAGACAGCAGGAAGCAGACAGTGGGAAGCAGTGGAACCACCAGGGCATAGCTTGTTCAACACTGGCAGCAGAGATTACATTAACAGGAGAAAAGTTGTACAGCCCATGATGCCGGTCCATCCTGGTCCCTACAGCCCACCCACCCCCGCTCACAGCTGAACCTTCATCTGCACCAGCGCCGTTAGCTGGGATGCTAACCGGTTAGCATCGGCTAACGGGTTGTGTTTACCTTGGACTTGGAGCAGGTGACGGAGCGCAGGGCTCCGAAGAAGATGGGCAGCAGGGCCATGAGCACCAGGCTGCCGTAGGCCAGCGCCGTCCCCTCCGGAGTGGCCACGAACTTAGCCGAGGCGTTAACCGCTTCGGTCCCGTTAGAGTCCGAGGCGTTCAGCGCGGCTTCTGCTTCTGCCATGATGGGTCTATTCAGAGGTTCTGCTGGAGATGTTCCGAGGCCGAGAAATGAGGCTCCTTCATCTACCGGAGCTCAGGAAGGACACGTTTCCTAAACCAGAGAGCAGGCGATGCACAGGAGGGCTCACTCTGACGCGTTTCCGGAACCTCTTCTTCTTCTTCTTCTTCTTCTTCTTCTTCTTATGAGATTTTATGGCGGTTGGCAAACTTGTGGAATGTGCACTACCGCCACCAACTGATATGGAGTAAAGCAAGGAAACAGGAAACGATTCACCCCCCCCCCCAAAAAAAAAAAAAAAAAAAAAAAAAAAAAAAAAAAAAATACCTGTGTAACTTAAACCCACATAATACTAAATTAAACTAAATTACATTTGCCCGTATAATTTTAATTTACTCTAGCTTGACTCGTAACTCTGCCAGTTTCTGATGGTCCCATCGGTCTTTCCATCATGCTTCCAACCATCTCCCAGTTCATATCTTTAACATCCAGATATTTTTCTGCAGCCTTCACTATTATTTTGATTTTTTCTGTTTTTTTGTCGTCTGAGCAGTACAATTAATCACTTCCACCATGAAAAGAACAAAATTTGTCTTTTTAACAATTAGTGAGTCTTCATCAATTTTTGGAGATTTCTCTAGAGGTTTGAAATTTGCCGTGTGTTGAACTGTAGGTTTGGGTTTTTCTAATTGAGATGGGATCCTTTTTGCAGCTTCAGCATAAGTTATTCCGAGCTCAAATTTCATTTTTTTTATTTCTTCAGACCTTTTGCTTGCTTCACAGCCGCGATAAGCAGCAGTATGTTCTCCACCACAATTACAGCATTTTATTTTAGCTTCTTTTCCACATTTACCATATTCATGTTCTCCTGCACACCTTCCACACCTCTGTTTCCCTTTACAAACTGCTGCAATGTGTCCGAATTTTTGACATTTGAAACATCTCAATGGTGGAGGATTGTAGATTTTGACATTGTAACTGATATAACCAATGAATACTTTGCTTGGTAATTGCTCTTCCTCGAATTTAATTAGTACAGATAAACTGTCAGATCTTTCTCCGTTTCTTGTTTTTAACCGTTTTACTTCTTTTACTTTTGCACCGCTTATGTTTTCCAGAATCTCTTTTTCAGAAATTTTCAGAGGAACTCCTCCAATGACTCCCCTGCTGATCTTTTTGTTCTCCATTAGGCTGCACTGAACTCTTATCCCGTCAATTTTGTTAATTCGTATTGCTTTGCCTTGCTGGGCGCTGTCTCTGCAGTTAATTAGCAGGTCTCCACTGTACATAATTCTGGCACCTCTGACTTCTCCAACAAGTTTATTGATGGTTTTTGTTAAGTGAACCGGATTCCAGTTTGTAAAAGAGTCTGCCTGATTAACGACTTTGAATATGACTTTGAATTCATTTTGTTTTGCTGTGGAATGTATGGATTGATCATCACTGGATTGTTCTGAACTAGATTCCCCTTTAACTGATCTCTGTTTTTTCCGCTTTTTCTCATTTTTTGATGCTGCTATCTTCCAACCTTCATTGTCACTATTTCCCTCTTCCATCCCACAAGAATCGCTTCCTGTTTCCTCACTACTCACGGCCCAGGACATTTCTCCACAAGCAGAGCAGCTTCAAAACACGCGCCATGCACCAAACGACCAACGTCTCGCCCCTGTCCCGTCAGACTGCTAGTTCTTCCGGAACCTCAGGAAGGCCACGTCTGCTAAAGAAGACTTCTTTAAGGAGGTCTCACTCTGATCTATATCCTAAAACCAAATGCAGCCACCTGGAGAGCGCAGTGAGATCTCCCCTCATTTCACCAGCTCTAGATCTATGATGGAGGGAAGCTGCTTAGAGGAAGAACGCTCTCTGGATGACAGCGGTCTATAATAACGGACAGCTTAAAGGGGGGCGCCGTTTTTATTTACATTGGGTCCTTGATTTTCCGTTATTCCATCATGTTCTACTCAGTTTTATTGGAAGCTTTGTTAACAAGATCCAGAGATTTTCTAGAAACCTAGAAGGGAAATGATGGCAGCAGGTCACCGCTGATAGTCTCAGAGTTAGAATGGCCGCTCATTTCACCTCCTCTCAGGTGCTACAGGTGTCAGCGCTACGCACACCTGGCAGCAGCTTGTTTGTTCAAAATGCAGAGAAGAACCCAGAATGGAGGAGAGCAGGGAAGAAAGGTGCTGCAGCTGCGGAGGCAGCGCAGTTAACTGGAGGATGGGAGGAGAGGAAGAAAGCAGGTTAGAGGTACAACAACTAGAAGCTACACAGAAGCGCAGAAGAGAGTTCAAGGACAAAGGAAGGAGAAATGAATCAAGATCAGAATAAAGAAGAGAGGATAATTTCACTCAAACAGCAGAAAAACAAATTTTAATTCTAATCTCTGTAATGAACTGTTCAAACCGAGGCCCCCCACAGGCCCAGCCCCCCCCCCCCCCCCCCCCCCCCCCTGACCCAGGCCTAGACCCCCCCAAAGACCAAGCCCCCCCCCCCCCCCCTGACCCAGACCCCCCCACAGACCCAGGCCCCCCACAGGCCCGGCCCCCCACAGACCCAGCCCCCCCCCCCCCCCCCCCCCCCTGACCCAGGCCCGGCCCAGACCCCCCCCCTGACCCAGACCCCCCCACAGACCCAGGCCCCCCACAGGCCCGGCCCCCCACAGACCCAGCCCCCCCCCCCCTGACCCAGGCCCAGACCCCCCCACAGACCAAGCCCCCCCCCCCCCCCCCCCCTGACCCAGACCCCCCCACAGACCCAGGCCCCCCACAGGCCCAGGCCCCCCACAGGCCCGGCACCCCACAGACCCAGCCCCCCCCCCCCCCCCTGACCCAGGCCCGGCCCAGACCCCCCCACAGACCCAGGCCCCCCCACAGACCAGGCCCCCCACAGACCCAGGCCCCCCACAGGCCCGGCCCCCCACAGACCCAGCCCCCCCCCCCTGACCCAGCCCAGACCCCCCCACAGACCCAGGCCCCCATAGGCCAGGTGCAGATAGAAGTTCACATGGAACCAGGATGCTTCCTAGCACCAATGCAGTTAGCATAGGGACGTCCCAATCTGGTGCATAGGAGCTTTACATTTTCCCACCATCCGTGTCACATGGTCCTCAGGAGCCGCTGTCCTGCATCCGTGTCCTCGGTCCAGCACACCTGAATCAGGTGATCAGATTGTGAACAGAACTCTGGAGAACCTGGTTTCCCACTAAGGAGCTCATTCACCTCGTCCACACGCTGCCGCCTTATAGACCCACTCAGAGTCTGATCACCATCCATTTTCTGCTTCTGGTCGAGTCTTATCTAGAAATGTTTCTTTTTTTAACCAGAGTTTGGGTCCTTTTGCTAACCCGCTAACCACTGTTAGCAGCCTTTTAAACAGGCTTGCCTTGAATGTTACCTCTGTGCAGGTTTGTTATAACACATCCCAACCAGCAGCTTTAAAGTTCAACAGAAAAAAACAGATTTTATTCAAGTTCTGCAGTTTCCTGACATCCAACCATTTTTCGTCAGACTCTGCACAATCTGAACACATTTACAGCAAAATAAACAGAACAAATATGGAAAATAACCCTGGAATCAGATAAAAACAACCATTTTCATTTAAAACCATAAAACATGTAAAAAGGTTCTTCTCCCAGTCTGGAGGCGTTTCCTGCAGGTCATCAGATTCGAGAAGCTGAGCAACAGATCACAACTAATCTCCTTATTTAAACATTTCTCCAGCTGAGGGGAGGAAATAAAACCCAGACATTTAAAAACCAAACATTCTGCCTGTTCATTAATCACATCTGCTGAGGATTTATCACAGATTAATAAACTGCTTCATTAAAATCCAGGAGAAGACAGAAGCAGACGATCACAGAGTGGCAACGAAGAACTGGATCACTGCAGAGACACCGAGGAGGATCAGCAGGGGCGTGGCCTGAAGGAAGAAGGCGGAGCCTTTCAATCTCACCTCCACTGGAAAGTGGTCGCTAACAGCCAGCACCTGCAGACAGAAGCAACAGAACCCAGAGTTAAACAGTTTATCAGATGATTGACAGCATCTTTCAATAAAACTCTCAAAGCTTTGCTCTCAATTTGCACACAGAGAGCAGCTGTGAGTCCTTTATCCTCCGGCTTCTGGCCTCACAGCTTAGAGAACATCAAGGGCCAGAGCTGGCAGGTTCTGTTCAGAGCAGGGTTAGCTTCTGTCTCCTAGATCTCTGCCCATCATGGACAGAGGACGGCCCACATTCAGGCTCTACTTGTGCAGAAAGCCGCCCTTTGCTGGTCAGCTAAACAGACTTGGGTCCGCGCGAGGAGCCTCCTGGGGGGTCCACCCGGGGGTCCGCGCGAGGAGCCGCCCGGAGAGCTTCCCGGGGGTCCGCCCGGAGAGCTTCCCGGGGGTCCGCCCGGAGAGCTTCCCGTGGGTCTGCCTGAGGAGCCGCCAGGTGTTTGTTTCCTTCAGCTGGGTCAGCAGTCTCACCTTATTCCGATTGATCTTAAACTCTTTGCCAAAATTGAAGACTCGTCCAGACTGTGGCCTTGTTGCCATCAGGAAGGGTTCTCCATAAACCACGATCCTACCAGGGGTGGAAGGAGAACATCAGGTTAGAGGGCTCACTTTGATCTGGAGAAGCTCTGCAGGCAACGCCAACCTGTCGTATGCACAGTTGGTCTGCTCGGTGACGGTGGTGTCTTCTCTGTCTCCTATCAACCACGTGAAGTTGGTGTTGGTGAAGAGTCGGATGTTCTTCCTGTCATTGCGGGTGACGTAAGCGCAGCCGGCATGGAAATCTCCCAGGAACATCACATTCTGCACAGACAGATTAATACCGTGTCAGTAAACTCCCAGGGGTGCGTTTAACAGTCAGACTCTAATCCTTGACTCTGAATTGATCTATTCAGTTCTATCCAGTCTATTTATATAGCTCCAATTCACATCATGTCATCTCAGGTCACTTTCCAGTTCACCAGATCATCCAGTCAGATTGATTCAAAGTTTTCTATCTAAGGAAAACCAGCTGATTGCATCGACTCATTGACTCTTCAGCAATCCCTCACACTAAGCATGCTTGTAGCGACAGTGGAGAGGAAAAACTCCCTTTGAACAGGAAGAAACCTCCAGCAGAACCAGGCTCAGTGTGAGCGGCCATCTGCTGAGGCCCACTGGGGTTCAAGGAGACAGAAGCAGACATAGAAAAAGAAGCATAGATACAAAAGGCAACTGTCAACCAGCTCCACAGGCGGCCCCGTCCAGGAAACACACAGCCAGGCAGACGAGCTCCGAGCCAGCTCCCATGTCAGAGGATGAAGAGAGCACATCCAGTTAGTCACAGTCAGACAAACAGGACTACACTGGAAAACAGGCCAAGCTCCAACATCTAGAAACAAAGGTGTTGATGGCAGCAGCACAGATCTAGCCTAAAGTCTGCAACTTGGAGTTTTCAGTTTCCTAAAAGCTGCTGTGAATTAGTTCAGTAAAGTAGATCCACTCAGAGTAAATCACGTTCCTAACAAGCATGGAAAGCCATTATCAGTCAAGTACCGATTCAACGAGTCACCATGAAGACAGGAAGTGCCTAATTCACCCTCTGGAACTAGAGATTTAATCAAGAAATGGAAAAAAAACAAGGATAATGTGTTTAAAAGACAGAGAAGCAGAGGTACAGCTGCAAAGGAGGAGATTGTTGCTCCAGTTAATGTCAGTTTATATGAAGTGGGCTATGGCAGGCCATTTTTACATTTATTCAGAGCACTCTGTTGTCCCATTTGTAGATCACAAATGCAAGATTGTTCCTGATGGAAACAGAAAACTTTCCCTGATTTCAGGTGCAGAGTTTACAGTAAACCTGCCGTGAAACGGAGCGCAGGTCATCGACCCGCTTCAGCCTCCATCGAACCCCCGTTAGATGAGTGTAATCAGGAGAGCAGCTCCCTCCCTCCCAGATTAGGCACCAGAACCAGCTTCACACTCAAAGATGGCGGCCTGACCGGGTTCTAATGAAGCGACCGAGAGAAACGTCACATTAATGAGCATCCCGACAGGAAGACCATGAGTTCCTCAACTAGTGTTTAAGAACTAGTGCTGGAGGTAATCGATGAATGAATTCATGTGAAGGTTAGCCTTTAGCTCCATGAGGTATAGCTCATGGCAGCCATGCTAGCTGCTAGCATGACGCTGCAGGGCTAGCTGGAGAAGACGCCGTAAGGCATCAGCCCATTAGCTGATGAGCGAGGCGTTTACTGCGCAGCGTTCTTGGTCAAGATTGAACCTCAATAATGATGGCGTCCATTGAGCCGGGAATCCACCGTTTCCATGGGAACAGTGACAGGATGCATGAGCGCCCTCTGCTGTCAAACTGCTGCTTCCTCACCGTGTTGTTCCACATTGCACTGACTTCCTGAAAGACGTCATAGAGACCGTCGATCTCCCGCACTGCATCGTCAGGGTCGGAGTGGAGAGGAACCAAAATAAACTCCTGGATGTCTGGAAACAGAAAGACGCAACTTGGAACCAGAAAGAAACAGAAAGTTTTCAATCCTTCTCTAAAATTCCTCTGACCTGTTTTCTTGCTGTAGAACTGGACGACAAACGGAGGCCTGAGGAAGGCGGATCCCTCCGTCTGGTGCTGAGCCGTCACGTTCACCAGGGGCGTTCTGATTGGACGGAAGGATGGCTCAAATGTCAACTGGTGTAATAAGGAAGGGAGGAAGGAAGGGAGGGAGGGAGGGAGGCAGGAAGGAAGGAAGGCAGGCAGGCAGGCAGGCAGGCAGGCAGGCAGGCAGGCAGGCAGGCAGGCAGGCAGGAAGGAAGGAAGGAAGGAAGGAAGGAAGGAAGGAAGGGAGGGAGGGAGGGAGGGAGGGAAGGAGGGAGGAAGGCAGGAAGGAAGGAAGGCAGTAAGGAAGGGAGGACGGGAGGGAGGGAGGGAGGAAGGAAGGAAGGAAGGGAGGGAGGAAGGCAGGAAGGAAGGAAGGGAGGCAGGAAGGAAGGAAGGAAGGGAGGGAGGCAGGAAGGAAGGAAGGAAGGGAGGGAGGGAGGAAGGCAGGAAGGAAGGAAGGAAGGGAAGAAGGAAGGGAGGAAGGAAGGAAGGCAGGAAGGGAGGACGGGAGGGAGGGAGGGAGGGAGGGAGGGAGCGAGGAGGAAGTAAGGAAAGAAGGAAGGAAGGGAGGGAGGGAGGAAGGAAGGAAGGGAGGAAGGAAGGGAGGAAGGAAGGAAGGGAAGAAGGAAGGGAGGGAGGGAGGGAGGCAGGAAGGAAGGGAGGGAGGAAGGCAGGAAGGGAAGAAGGAAGGAAGGAAGGAAGGAAGGAAGGAAGGCAGGAAGGAAGGAAGGCAGGAAGGAAGGAAGGAAGGCAGGAAGGAAGGAAGGAAGGCAGGAAGGAAGGAAGGAAGGAAGGAAGGAAGGGAGGGAGGGAGGAAGGAAGGGAGGGAGGGAGGGAGGAAGGCAGGCAGGCAGGAAGGAAGGAAGGCAGGAAGGAAGGAAGGCAGTAAGAAAGGAAGGATCAGTTGATCAGTTATTGATCAGTTTCACACAAACACCATTAATCAATGATGCAGTGGCAGCCGGCCCATAGGGGGCGCTGGGGCACCGCCCTCCCTGATAAGAAGAGAGAAACGTAAAATATATTTTTAGAAATTAACTCATAAATGTCAGTTTTACTCTCTAGAGTGTGTACCTATAAGCAAAACAAATTATATAAACTACATTTCCCTATCTACTGTCATTCATTTGTGGATTTCCACAGACAGACTCCTACCGTCTCTCTTGGGGCGTTGAAAATACTGCGCTTTAACAGGCTTCTGCACCCAATGCGCAGGTGCAGACAATTAGAGGGACGATGGCGAACGTAACGAGCGAGATGCAGGTGCAGACAATTAGAGGGACGATGGCGAACGTAACGAGCGAGATGCAGGTGCAGACAATTAGAGGGACGATGGCGAACGTAACGAGCGAGATGCAGGTGCAGACAATTAGAGGGACGATGGCGAATGTAACGAGCGAGATGCAGGTGCAGACAATTAGAGGGACGATGGCGAACGTAACGAGCGAGATGCAGGTGCAGACAATTAGAGGGACGATGGCGAACGTAACGAGCGAGATGCAGGAGCAGACAATTAGAGGGACGATGGCGAACGTAACGAGCGAGATGCAGGAGCAGACAATTAGAGGGATGATGGCGAACGTAATGAGCGAGATGCAGGTGCAGACAATTAGAGGGACGATGGCGAACGTAACGAGTGAGGTGCAGGTGCAGACAATTAGAGGGACGATGGCGAACGTAACGAGCGAGATGCAGGTGCAGACAATTAGAGGGACGATGGCGAACGTAACGAGCGAGATGCAGGTGCAGACAATTAGAGGGACGATGGCGAACGTAACGAGCGAGATGCAGGTGCAGACAATTAGAGGGACGATGGCGAATGTAACGAGCGAGATGCAGCTTCCACCAAATTCGGTGAGATCCTTTTTTATCTACCCGTTTGCCAGAAGAACATCCCTGTTGTAGGGTAGGAACATTTCCTGTCATGGTTGTTGTGACTGCGACGAATCCACATCCTTTAACTTTGCGCGCCACACACACATTCCTGTTATCCTGTGCTTGTGAGGACCAATCCGCTCGGGCTGAGCCCAGTAGCTCCATTAACTTAAAACACACAAGCTGTCCTGGTTACCTGCTGGCGTATTGAGGGTGCACACTTAATATTTCAGTGGTGTTAGCCGTGTGTGTGTGTGTGTGTGTGTGGGTGTGTGCTACGGGGACTTGTCATCTTCAGTCTGGCTGCGTCTTTGCTGGGTTCAAACCCAGTTTGGTGTAATTGAATAAGTCAATGAATCTGTGTAAAATAATTAAGTTGTAAAAATTATTTGTTTGTTTTTGTACATCAATTTTTTGTGGAGGTAATATATGGACAAAACTGATTTATGAGAAGAAATCAGAAATAAGAGAGCCTGAGGGGAGGGGCTTAAACTATTTAATGAGGGCTGTGGGAAGAAGAGCGGCCATTTTTGTTTTCTGTTTCATTTTTACATTGCTGGTAACTGGAGGGAGGCTGAGGCCCAGAGGATCTTGTATATGTTTAGTTTCTTTTGCACCCTGTTTTGAGTTTTTGAGCACAATAAATCACCAACACCGGTAACCCGACTGAGCCTGGATTCTTGGAGGCCGAAGAACCCCGTCACAGTGACCCAAATCATCACTGTTACTGTTATTGTATAGTAAATTAAATCATTACTGTTAAATTGTATGTATTGTCCAATTGTTTATTTGAATTCTTATTCTGGATTAGTTGGAGACATACACTAGGCTATATCAGCCCCACCAAAAATATTTTTTTACCAGCCGCCACTGCAATGATGGTGTAATAATAGTGACCAGAGCAGCAAGGATCCGTCACCCAGGGTTCCTACAGCATAAGGCAAGTTAAATTCAAGACTTTTTAATGCCACTCGAAATAAAAAAATTAAGACCAAATTCACAAGAAACACAAGAAAAACCTGCTTGCATCAACTTAACCCAAAGGTTTATTTTAACATAAACCACTGCACTAATGTTTCAAATGTTGAAAAGCTTCCCATACAGGAAGAAAGCTAAAAACACACAAATGACAGATATATTTTAACAATTATTTAACTGAATTCACAAACTTTGTTTTAGCAGGGAACAAAACAAATCAGTTTTAAAGCCCCAACATAACCAGTGCTAAGTCTTTTTGCAGCTATTTTTCTTTGTATGGTTTTCTTAGTATGTTTGATTTGGTGATAAGTGGAGGCGCTGCAGAGACAAGGGTGGAACTAAACTGAGAAATACCGGCTGTTTCTCCGTAACTCCATTTTGACGCTTTGTGTTTCGTGCTTCGCATGTGCGACTCCACTGCCTTAATTCCCATCGTTCTGACCTTGAATGACTTCTAGCATAAATCCACTGAGCCTCATGTATGTTCCCTGGTTTTAGCCATGGAGGAAACTGTTGGCTGGAGACAATTATCGTTACATTTACACTTGCTCATATTGTCCAGACAAAAAGTTAACGGTGCATCTCCCAAATGTCCCGGCCGCAACAACGCTTTATTGGTTCAGCTATCGGGACGGAACCAATAATGGCGAGCCGTTATTTTTTAATAAAAAAAAAAAAAAAGATTACAAAAATAAATCGTACTAAAAATGATCCTATTTATGATGTTTTAAAAATTAAGACCTACGAAAGACTGATTTAAGACATTTTAATACCAATTAAGGCCTTAGTTTTATTTTGAAGAATTCAATGCCTTTTAAGACTTTTTAAGGACCTGCCAGAACTCTGGTCACCATTTCTCTCAAAGTCATTCAGTGTTAATTGGATGATGGATTCAGCAGCTTTATCCTTCAGCTACAAGAAAAGGATGGAGCATCAGGCTCTTCCTGCTGAGGAGACTGGGGGGGGGGGGGGGGGGGGGCTTCTAAAGACCTTCTCTGACTCTGCTGTGGCATCAGCCATCTTCTATGAAGTGTCTGTTGGAGCAGCGGCTCATCTGTAGCTGAGATCAGCTGATCAGGAAGGCCAGCTGTGATTGGATGCCCTCTGGAGTCAGTGCAGGAGGTGGGAAACAGACGTATCCCCCCCCCCCATGCTGGTTGAGCTGGTGCTGAACTGGAGAGCTCCTTCAGTGACAGACTGCTGCACCTTAAATGCACCAGGGAGCGTTATCACAGATCCTTCCTCCCAGCAGCTGGAAGACTCTAGAACCACCACTGTTCCCAACAACCTCTACCAGTTCTTCCATTCAGGCTGATTTCTACCTCAGTCAGTTAAATAACCTGCTGCTGTCATTCTGCACATCTCTGATGTTGCTGCTATTTTCAAATTACTGGAAAAATGTCACAGCTGCTTATTGGTTATTTATTCTCCAGTTTTATATAAAAAACACTTTACAGGATTTTATTGTTTATCTTTTAACTCTTTACTATTATGTTATTCTTATACATTTTCTAAGGTCCACAATGTGTGGCTATTTTTTTTCCTCTTATCCTTTTGCTGATGCTGGAACGCCACAATTTTCCCATCGTGGGAAAATAAAGGGATTTTCTATTCTATTCTATTTTTAACAGCTTTTATTCTCATTCCATTCTCTGCATTTAGCCCCTCCCCTTGGGGAGCAGTGGGCTGCCATTCTGCGGCGCCCGGGGTTAAGGGTCTTGCTCAGGGAGCCAGAGTAGAGGCTATGGGAGTGGGACTCGAACTCAGAACCTCTGGATTCAAAGTTCTCACCACTAGGCCCCTCCCCCCCCTTAATACAGCAGAATTCTTCACACCCCTGCATCCATTGATCAGCAGGTCCCTGACCTTCTAGACGGGCCCACTAAAGGTCCCGCCTGTCCAGGTATGTTTGATTTCTGCCCAATATTGAAGCGCGGTCTGCGCTGTTATTCCACGCTACAACGCCAGAGGGCCAATCACGAACCAGCTGTGGATCTAGATACGGCCGATGAGGAAGTGGGGGCAAGTTCATCTGACAGCGGAGGGACATGAGGGCCAAAAAGAGCGGGGATCCAGGTGGAAAATGGCTCCCAGCGTTCTCGATCACCTCGCTCTGCTAGCTGCTCCATCTTCTCCAGGCGTTTTCCATAATGGCGGTCAGACAAACAGAACGAGCCAGTAAGGAACCAACCAGGAAATACGCTTAGAGAACAGCGATGGAGATCTGACCAATCAGAGCTCTCCTGTCTGCGCTCACCTACAATGTGGCAGAGGTGCAGCAGAGTGTCACTGAGACACACCAGCAGACCACCTGGTTTCTGAGCATAAACCAGCCTTCAGAGTCCAGGCCAGAGAGGAGGGACCTAAAGATTAGGGTTATGGAAGGGTGGCCCTCATTAAGGCTGGAGGAGCCATGCAGCCGTTAGGAAGGTCTGAAGGCTAGAAGGAAAATAATGAAAACGTTCCATTGATTAAATAGAAAGGATAAATATCTTACTTGTAGATGAAGACGTACTTCTGCAGGTCAGAGGCCTTCCCCAGAGCGCGACTCGCCACAGCCTCATAACGATGTTGGTCATACCTGGAAAAACAACAAACCTTTACTGATCCCAGCCGTTCCAATCTCTCATTATCATCACATTCCTCCCAAAGTCAGAGAAAATTGGTTTGATCCAGAAAACCTGGAACCATTTGAGCTCGTCTGCAACAACCGATGCCTGATATTTACATAATTTCACCTGTTAAAAAAAAACAAAGACATCTAGTTTGTTTTCAAGTAAAAGATCTGATATTAATAGTTGAAATTCACAAACAGCATTTTAGGTTATGAAGCATAAGCCCCACATTTATAGATGCTAACGAATGCTAACGACAGCTTAGCTAAATTAGCTTAGCCGTAGCTTTGGGAAGGAAGCCAGATCAAGTCCAGCTGCGTTTTAGGCGATCGTCAGATTGCAAAGCTAAAGACTGAAAGCAACAGCAGCAGAAACGACACAGTCTTCAGAATTTCCTCCAGAGACGGAGAAAAAACACCAGAAAAGGTGATAAAACTATGGCAGAAAAACTAGTAAACCAGAGGAAAGGTTTGTTCCTGGTTGCTTTTTCTCTGAACACCCGTCTGTTATCAGAGGCGTGGGAACTGACTGTGCATAAATACGCTGAAGATGATTCAGTCTTTGTTCCCTGAAGAGAAAAAGCAGCAGAGCATGGTTTATGATTAAATCTACCAAACCTTAAACACTAAGAGTGATTTTACTGACCGATGGGGCCGTTTTAGTGACGTCCTTTATTCTGTTTCTAAGATCTCATTAGATGCTCAAAACGCCAAAAACCGGCTGCTTGAATAGCGTCTGTCCGTCTCCGTTTCCAAGTTTGAAGACGTTTCACTTCCCTTCCAGGAAGCTTTTTCAATTCAAAATGTCAGATATAACGTTTAGTGCACTTTTGGTTCAGTTTGCATGTTTTCTAAGCCAAAACAAGGCTTTATAAAGCCTGGAACTGGATGCTAACTGGTTAACTGGTTAACGCTTTAATGGAATGACTGGATCACCAGCTCCTGATGGAAGCTCTGCCTCTCCACAAAGATACGCTGCGAACGCGCCGTGAATCGATGAACCACGCCAGCGTACAGAGGGACCCGGACGCTTTGATGCTGATTCTGGCGCCACGGGGCCCCTCCCTTTATGATTTCACCAGCTTCCATTCCTAAGCTTCCTCAATCATGTGGTATGTTTTTGCATTTTACTCATTAAATACCAGAATCTGTAAATTGCTTTGGATCAGCTGCCCCCCCCCCCCCCCCCCCCCCCCAGTCAGAAGGTTAGTTTGATCCTTCACATTCAGCCAGTCACCAAATTAACCCAGAGAGGAAGATGGCAGAGAGAGAGAGCCTCTGATTGGAGAACCTAGAGGAGCCGTTGCATCAGGCGGTTGTCATGGTAACGATGTTAGGCCCAAACCTGTAGGAGCTCACCATTAGCCAGACGTTCCTGGCCTTCTCCACAATAAAGTTAGGCCCAAAAGTTTTCATACCCCTTACATCTGAATCAATCTGACCAACATAGCTCTGATGGAGTGAAGAAGGTTCTGGAACGGCCCAGAACATTCTGAAGAACTTGAAGAAGGTTCTGGAACGGCCCGGAACATTCTAAAGAACTTGAAGAAGGTTCTGGAACGGCCCATAACATTCTGAGGAACGGCCCATAACATTCTGAAGAACTTGAAGAAGGTTCTGGAACGGCCCAGAACATTCTGAAGAACTTGAAGAGGGTTCTGGAACGGCCCGGAACATTCTGAAGAACTTAAAGAAGGTTCTGGAACGGCCCGGAACATTCTGAAGAACTTAAAGAAGGTTCTGGAACGGCCCAGGCCCAACGCTGTGGAGGGGGCCAGAAGAGGTGAAGGAGTTGGATCTGATCAACATCCCAGAGCAAACCTGCAGACTAACGGCAAGATGTTTGTTCATCACCTCAGCTCTAAACAGAAAGTTCTCATTTTCTGCCAGGGGTATGAATAATTTTGGGCCATAGTAATTCTCTATCCACATGCCCAGAACCATTTCATCCGATAAATAGTGAACCTGCAGCTTCGCAGTCACAATGAAAAGTGAAAATAGTGAGAAAGAGGAGATGAAGGTTATCACTGTACCTGTCCGATTTCCTGTTGGAGGCAGAAGGCAGAAACATGATTAATACCTGCTGCTGAGAAACATGGTGCTACAGATCAGGGGGGTGGGGTGGGGGGCTCTAAAGACTGAGGAAGAGCAGTGAGTTCCCTGAAAAGGAGGAAGGAGAAGCAACTATCCAACATGGAGGATAAAAGGTTAAAGGCAGAGATTAAGGCAGAGGCTCTTCTGTCCGGCTGTAAGGCCCCCTGCTGGCCCTCTGCTGTAACTGCGCCGTCATCCACAGCCTGCATCTACAGGACGGACCTGCAGACCCTAACCTGTGGACGCAGCAGGAGGCCGTTTGCTCCACAGTAAACTAATTCAGAAACATCCAGAGCAAAAAGACGCAGGAAACTCCCCAAACTCCAAAACATATGACCCCAGAGGTCAGAGGTCGACTGGGAGGGGAAGTGACACTTGGTGGCAAAGCCAAACCATCTGCTCTGCTAAGAGGATCTCCAGCTTCTGTTTAGGAAGAAGGACGTTGCCGTGGAGACCTTGTCTATAGAAGCAGTTGACAGAGGTCAGTGGGTTTATGGGTAAATACTGAGGGCCGCCCCTCCCCCATCAGAACGCTGCGTAACACTGACCGCTGTACGATGACGCGCCATCAGTGGAGGTCAGCTCTCTACATCTGACCAATCAGATGGAGGCGTGACGGCGGGCTGAGATCCAACAGATATCAACACGGTGGATTTGTTTACTTTTAAAAGTTTGTTCAAAAGAAAAAAAGGAAATATAGTTATATATTATATATAGAAACCAATTTTCACATCCATGTTATTTCCATTTACTGATCTCCCCCCGAACTTTTAGCCCCGTTTTGGTGCAGGGGGGCGGAGCCTCAGGAGACGGGCTGTGGTATAATGACTGAACAACAAATAACCAGCTGTGGCATTCAGGGACCGTGGGAACTTTATTAATATGAACGATATCGGTTTTGAAAAATGACATCATCCACGGAGAGAAGCGGCCGGTTTGAATCCATGACGACATGTCAGAGGAGAAACTGTGACGGTGGCAGATCTGCAGCATCGTCTCAAAATAAACTAAGTTAAACTCAAATATCTATTTGGTTCATTAAGTTCCTTCTTCACAAACAGGTTCGTGTTACTCAAAATCGGCTCGCCTCGGCGCTCCGGCCCCTCTGGGGCCCTCCCTCTGGGGCCCCTTGGTCCTCTGGGCGCTCTGCCTCCCAACATGCATACAGCAAATCCATTAGCCAGTTCCACTTCCCACGGTCCCTGAATGCCACAGCTGCCCCCCCTCCCCACCACCAAAACATGGTTAAAAGTTTGAAAACATAAATCAATGCAAAAAATAAGCTAATATTAACTTAACTATTTTATTTGTAGTCTGATTCTTTAGGGGGTTCACATACTAACCTTATGAACAAACGATTCCCAATAATGGAATTTAGCTCCATGGGAATGTTTTGGAAAATAAAACTAAATGATTAACATTTATTGAACAGCGCATGCATTCACTGTTGTGGAAGTAAATACCAGATAGAAACTTTTAACTAGATTAGACAACTTAATATTGACACACAGTGTCTAGAAAAGGACATTTGGTTTAGAACAGCTTTGCAGACAGTAGCTGAACAGGATTCCAAGATGGCTGCTCCTCCTTTCTAAGGAGAGAAATGTCGTGTTTATTCATTACTTACGGGTTCAACTTTATTATTTAATATTTGAGGCTTAATTGTTTTTGTTTAATTTTACTAAAATGCATTTAAAGTCAAATGAAACAGAATGCCATCATGTCGTTCATATGTGGGGGGGGGGGGGGGGGGGGGGGCAGTTAGTGGGACCAAAGGCCAGCAGGAGCAGAAAGAAGCAGAGGAGGATTTTAGGACATGGACTCGTTTTCAGCAGCTTTCTAGTACCTGTTGAGCGAAGAAACCAGACGTTCGATTACTTTTCCATCGGAATCGACCACATCCTGCAGCAGACAGACGTCACAGCGCGACACGATCTGCTCACACAAGGAAACAGCAACAAACATCGGTGAACAAAAACATTTGCTATCTTCTCATATTTTCCCTTTGATGTTGTTGGGATAAACTGGATTCCAAAGATGGCTCCAACTATAAGATTAACTGAATGAAATATTAGGAAATAATTAATAAAATTTCTTTACATGAAACACATTAATAAAGAAAAAGATAAACTGGAAACACAAAGGTGTGTGTGTGCTCTGTGTTTCACCATCAGACCGAGGACCGTTTGTCCCAAAGGGGACATTTAGCTTCTTTCATAGCAGTTAACTTAAGGACTAACGGCTGGGTTAGGGTTAGTTAAGCTCTGGTAATGGTGAGGGTAATGGTTAGGTTAATAGTAAGGGTTAGTTAAGCTCTGGTAATGGTTAGGTTAATAGTAAGGGTTAATTATGCTCTGGTAATGGTTAATAGTTACTGTTAGTTAAGCTCTGGTAATGTTAGTTAATAGTAAGGGTTAGTTAAGCTCCGGTAATGGTTAGGTTAATAGTTACTGTTAGTTAAGCTCTGGTAATGTTAGTTAATAGTAAGGGTTAGTTAAGCTCCGGTAATGGTTAGGTTAATAATTACTGTTAGTTAAGCTCTGGTAATGTTAGTTAATAGTAAGGGTTAGTTAAGCTCCGGTAATGGTTATGTTAATAGTTACTGTTAGTTAAGCTCTGGTAATGGTTAGTTAATAGTAAGAGTTAGTTAAGCTCTGGTAATGGTTAGGTTAATAGTAAGGGTTAGTTAAGCTCTGGTAATGGTTAGGTTAATAGTTACTGTTAGTTAAGCTCTGGTAAGGGTTAGGTTAATAGTAAGGGTTAGTTAAGCTCTGGTAATGGTTAGGTTAATAGTAAGGGTTAGTTAAGTTCCGGTAATGGTTAGGTTAATAGTTACTGTTAGTTAAGCTCTGGTAAGGGTTAGGTTAATAGTAAGGGTTAGTTAAGCTCTGGTAATGGTTAGGTTAATAGTTACTGTTAGTTAAGCTCTGGTAAGGGTTAGGTTAATAGAAAGGGTTAGTTATATTCTGGTAATGGTTACGTTAATAGTTACTGTTAGTTAAGCTCTGGTAATGGTTAGTTAATAGTAAGGGTTAGTTAAGCTCTGGTAATGGTTAGGTTAATAGTAAGGGTTAGTTAAGTTCTGGTAATGGTTAGGTTAATAGTTACTGTTAGTTAAGCTCTGGTAAGGGTTAGGTTAATAGTAAGGGTTAGTTAAGCTCTGGTAATGGTTAGGTTAATAGTAAGGGTTAGTTAAGTTCTGGTAATGGTTAGGTTAATAGTTACTGTTAGTTAAGCTCTGGTAAGGGTTAGGTTAATAGTAAGGGTTAGTTAAGCTCTGGTAATGTTTAGTTAATAGTTACAGTTAGCTATGCTATGTTAATGGTAATAGTTAGAGTTAGCTATTCTCTGGTTAGGGTTAATGGTTAGGGTAAAACTTTGGATTAGGCCATAGAAATGAATGAAAGTCAATGGAAGGTGGCCATAGTGGTACACGGCGCTTCTGAGTGAATGTGTGTGTCGTACCAGTGTCAGCGTATGTAAGACTGCATAGTTTGCTGCTTTTTCTGAGTTGAAGCGCTTCACGTTGTAGGAGCAGATCCTCAGTCCTGATACAGAAGATCCTCCGACAAACACGCCGAAAATGGTGAAGAGGACAAATCGATGAAGATCGCTAGAGCGCCCCCTCATGGCTGAATCTATAAAGCAAACAAAGTGTATCTCCCATGAATGAACACAACCAGTATGTTTCAACTCTGTAAGCACTGCACCCCTACAGCCTGAGAGGTGGACTTTGACCAGGCTATTCTGATGTAGATCCATTGCTGTGTTAATCAAGGTAAGTAAAATTCATTTAATAATACTTTACTAATGCTGGATACACTGATATACAGGTAGATAGATTAGATGATTTAGATTAGATTCAACTTTATTGTCATTACACGGGTACAAGGCAACAAAATGCATTTAGGTCTAACCAGAAGTGCAATAGCAGCAAGTTCAGGATAAATAATGGTTCCATAAATACAGGACATGGGTTCTACTGAATGAGTATAGAGATGAATACCAATATAAATAATGAATATAATATATAGATCACTAGTATTATGTACTAAATTCACAGCTGGAAATGTACCCAATATAATATACAGTTATGTACAATAGCATATATATAGATGCTATTGTTTATAGATACAATTTAAACCAGTCTAGAGCTGTTCCTTTAATTCCAACAAAATATTCAAGTCTTTCTAAAAGAATATTATGATCAACTGGATCAAATGCAGCACTGAGATCCAACAGGACGAGCACAGATACAAGTCCATTATCCCCTAGAACCCTACGGACCCACCGGTGGGTCCAGCTGCTACGTGACCTTGTAATTTTAACAAACCCCCAGTATTGATGTAAAAAACACATTTGGCAGTTTGGTGACATTTTTGGATAAATGTGCCAAAATGGCCCCTCCGCCTAAGAAATTTCTCACTAATACCATTCTAAAATAAATATGATTCATCTGATTGAGTCCAAATTTGGTATATTTTTACACAACATTTAGATTTAAAAGTTTGTACTACTTTTTTGTGCTATAAATAATATTTTGATAGTGTTTTGCAATGTTTATTTAAAAGAAAATTTTGGCGAGGTTCAAAAAATGAAAAAATATTTTGTATTTTGTCCCTAATATTTCAGGCAGGGTCAAAGCTACAATGGTGCTGACACCAGAAAACCATTCTATGACATCTTACCTTTACAGAGGTACCAAAAGTTTCTTCTTAAATCTAATAGCTGTGAGGCTATAAGTGATTTACTTTTGTGTGTTTTTGTCAGGCAGAAATTTATTTATACCCCCTGAGGGTGTAAGAGGTTAACTGAGGCCATGAGAATATCATTAGTGACTTTCACCAGAGCTGTTTCAGTGCTATGATGAGCTCTAAAGCCAGACTGAAACTCTTCAAAAAGTTCATTATGGTGGAAGTAATCGCAAACTTGTTTGGCAACTACTTTCTCAAGAATATTAGATCAGAAAGGAAGATTGGATATAGGTCTATAATTGACCAAGTCATCTGGGTCAAGAGACGTTTTCTTAAGCAGAGGTTTAATTCCAGCAACCTTAAAATCATTTGGTACATATCCCTGTAACAGAGATAGATTAATCACATCTAAAATGGAGGAGATCAAAGGGAATACCTCCTTAAATAACCTGGTTGGAACTGGATCTAACATCCAAGTTGAAGGCTTAGATGAAGACTAGACTGGATCAAAGCAGTCTAAACCCGGTTCAGACTCTATGACTACCTCAGATGCTGCCCCCCCCTCAATCAATCGTGGATAGAGGAATGTTAATGATCTTAAAGAGCAGGTGGAATGGACGGTTCAACAGAGCTATGGCTCTGGGTGAGTTTGGCAACTGTATTAAAAAGAAATCTAGGATTATTCTTATTCTCCTCTATTAATGAGGAGAAGTATGCTGCTCTTGCTTTACAAAGGGTCCTCTTATACAGCAGTAAACCATTTTTCCAGACTAGGAAGGACTCCCGCAGGCCTGTGAGCAATATTTTCTCTCCAGTTTCCTAGCATTTTGCTTCAAAGTACGCAGCTCTGCATTAAACCAAGGAGCAAGCTTTCTATTTTTAACGGTTTTCATTTTCAAAGGAGCTGCGTTGTCTAAGGCAGTACGCAGAGAACTAGCAACCCCATCAACAAAATCATCAACCTGTGAAGGGGAATGAGCTATGCTTTTGCACTCTGCAGCACTGCTCAGCGACACAGAGGAGAGAGAAAGTGAAGCAGATTCTTTAAAATATATAACTGCACTATCTGATAAAGATCTACTAAAATGTAACCTTCTTTTGGGGGAGGAGAACTCTGTTAAAGTAATCCTGAAGGTTATTAGAAAGTGGTCAGAGAGGACAGGGTTGTGAGGAAATACTGTTATTTCTTCACATTCTATGCCGTATGTCAGCACAAGATCCAAAGTATGAAGATGAGAATGTGTGGGACTATTCACATTTTTAACAAAGCCAATAGTGTCTAAGATAGCATTAAAGGCTGCTCTTAAGCTATCGCCTTCAATGTCAGCATGGATGTTAAAATCTCCCACTATGATGACCCTGTCAGTATTTAATACCAAATCATAAAGGAACTCTGAAAACTCATCTAAACATTCAGAGTAAGGACCTGGTGGACGATACAAAGTTACAAAAAGAAGAGGTTTTCTTGCCTTGAAATTTGGATCAGGGAAATTAAGGGTTAAATGTTCAAAAGAGTTGTAGGTATTAACTGTTTTGGGAGTAATCAGTAACTCAGACTGGAAGATTGTTGCTACTCCTCCTCCTCGCCCAGAACTTCTGGGCATGTGAAAATTTAAATAGCTTGAAGGAGTTGCCTCATTTATGCTCACATAATCCTCTTGCTGCAGCCAGGTTTCTGTAAGGCAAAGCAAGTCAATGTGATTATCACAGATCAAGTCATTAACTAGCAGACTTTTAGAGGAAAGAGATCTTATGTTAAACAGACCAATATGTTAAATGAACCACCAAAAATAACTCCTATAATTTGAGTTTTATTTTAATTAGATTATCATGATTTACTCCTTTGGGAATATTTGCTAATTTATTAGATTTTGGTTGTCGGCAAGACACCGTCTGGATGGAGTAATGAGTTGATAACAGCAGAAAAACTGCAGAGAGGGGTGTTGAACTATGACACATTTGAAATGGGGATATTTGGTGAAGTAATCAAAGGTCCATCCATCAGTGAAGTTCAACAAGTCAGTGGCGACTGCTGCTGTACTTAACACATGTAGCCTGTGCAGCGTTGGGAGGTGATGGCAACCAGAGCTGAAGACATGTTCAGACATGACTGACCTCAGGCAGCAACGACTCAGCCTGAAGATTAAAACCTGTTCTCCGTCTCAGCTCTGCCTGATCAAGAAGCTTCACCTCCAACTCACTGATTAAATCCCTCAGTCAGTTTGGAGTCTTTAGACCAGCCCCCTGAGGTCTGTTCATCCATGTTCAGGGGAAGGAGAGGGGGCGGGGGGCAATGGTGGCGATGGGACTTTTTGCAGAGGACTCTGCATCCATCCATCATCCATCATCCATCCATCCTTCATCCATCCATCATCCATCCATCCTTCATCCATCATCCATCATCCATCCATCCTTCATCCATCCATCCTTCATCCATCCTTCATCCATCCATCCTTCATCCATCCTTCATCCATCATCCATCCATCCATCCTTCATCCATCATCCATCATCCATCCATCATCCATCCTTCATCCATCCATCCATCCTTCATCCATCATCCATCATCCATCCATCCTTCATCCATCCATCATCCATCCATCCTTCATCCATCATCCATCCATCATCCATCCATCCTTCATCCATCCTTCATCCATCCATCCTTCATCCATCATCCATCCTTCATCCATCATCCATCATCCATCCATCATCCATCCTTCATCCATCCATCCATCCTTCATCCATCCATCCATCATCCGTCCATCCATCATCCATCCATCCTTCATCCATCCATCCATCATCCATCCATCCTTCATCCATCCATCCTCCATCCTTCATCCATCATCCATCCTTCATCCATCATCCATCCATCATCCATCATCCATCCATCCTTCATCCATCCATCCTTCATCCATCCATCATCCGTCCATCCATCATCCATCCATCCTTCATCCATCCATCCATCATCCATCCATCCTTCATCCATCATCCATCCATCCATCATCCATCATCCATCCATCCTTCATCCATCATCCATCCTTCATCCATCATCCATCACTCATCCATCCATCATCCATCCATCCTTCATCCATCATCCATCCATCCTTCATCCATCCTTCATCCATCCATCCATCATCCATCCATCCTTCATCCATCCATCCATCCTTCATCCATCATCCATCAATCATCCATCCTTCATCCATCCATCCATCTTTCATCCATCCATCCTTCATCCATCATCCATCCATCCATCCATCCATCATCCTTCATCCATCATCCATCCTTCATCCATCATCCATCCATCCTTCATCCATCATCCATCCTTCATCCATCATCCATCCTTCATCCATCATCCATCCATCATCCATCCATCCATCATCCATCCTTCATCCATCACCCATCCATCCTTCATCCATCATCCATCCATCCTTCATCCATCATCCATCCATCATCCATCCTTCATCCATCCATCATCCATCCTTCATCCATCATCCATCCATCCTTCATCCATCCATCCTTCATCCATCCATCCATCATCCATCCATCATCCATCCATCCTTCATCCATCCATCCATCCATCCTTCATCCATCCTTCATCCATCCATCCTTCATCCATCCTTCATCCATCCATCCTTCATCCATCCTTCATCCATCCATCCTTCATCCATCATCCATCCATCCATCCTTCATCCATCCATCCATCCATCCTTCATCCATCCATCCTTCATCCATCCATCAATCCATCCATCAATCCTTCATCCATCCATCCCTCATCCATACATCATCCGTCCATCCATCATCCATCCATCCTTCATCCATCATCCATCCATCCTTCATCCATCCATCCATCCATCCATCATCCATCATCCATCCATCATCCATCCATCCTTCATCCATCCATCCATCCATCCTTCATCCATCATCCATCCATCCTTCATCCATCATCCATCCATCCTTCATCCATCCATCCTTCATCCATCATCCATCCATCCATCCTTCATCCATCATCCATCCATCCTTCATCCATCCATCCATCCATCCTTCATCCATCCATCCATCAATCCTTCATCCATCCATCCCTCATCCATACATCATCCGTCCATCCATCATCCATCCATCCTTCATCCATCATCCATCCATCCTTCATCCATCCATCCATCAATCTTTTCCTGGATGGATAAATTTAACTGTTAATACTAGGGACGAATGATAAATCGATATTGGCATCAGGTATCGGCTGTTGTTCATCTTTTTTAAATACATTTTTCTACTGATTATTGCTAAATGCATTAAATCAATTTAAACATATTAGTTTGAGGTGTAAATAATGATCCACTGATCATTTCTTGCTGACTGGACTTTCCCTTTAAAGACTTCGTCTGATTGATCTCTGCTCAGTGGAAGAACCGGAAAGAGAAAAAAGCTTCAAGGTGGAAACTCACAGCTTCACGTAATAATAAGTGGAATAAAGTTTAGCATTTCTGTCAAATCAATTACTGCATCTTTCATAATAAACCCCAAACTATTAACAACGCTAAAAAGTGACATAAAGTAGGAAGGTGTGGATCCATACATCCGTTTTCTGAGAGGAATACAATGTTGGACGCAGTTGGCATAGATCCACCGATAACCGTGGTCCTTTCCATAGCCTCGCAGTTGGTCAATAATAAAGTCCATCCCAGCATCCTAGTGTGGAGTTTAGGAGGAAGCTGAGACTCTTTCAAGAGAAGGTTCAAATTTATTTAAGTCTCAGACTGAAAGATAGACTCAGACTGAGGCAACCTCAGTACATACACTGATACCTTACAGAATACCAACACACACACACACACTTCCTTGGAACTATCCCACCGCCTACATAAAGAACTTTCTCACACACGAACATTTGGTTATTCCCCAAAATAAAAAAATAAAAAACACTTCAATTCATCAAGGACACAAATTTTATCCAGATAAACACTCAGAGCAGGTCTGCTGTTCACGGCATGAAGGAGGCTGATTGAACTCATCCTTATCCCTCCCTCCATCCTTGTCTAGAGTCGGGAGGCAGCAGCTTTCTGTCATCCACATCTAAACTCCATAACTTAACTCCAGCATACAGACTGGAACAAGACGTCTAAGCAATCACCCTATTTAGGCAGAGGAAAGGCTCTCTAAATATTTTATCTCTTAAATAGGCCAAGGATAAATATGCTTCCACACTAGTTTTACGTCCATCGGTGAAGCGAGCGCCGGTCACTAATGAGAATTCCTCGAAACATCAAACTTCTCAGCATTTCTTTGTAGCTCATCCCCAGCCTGAAATAAAACTCCACCAGCTTATCTCTGGCCATCACGTTTTGTTCCTTTCAGAAGTCTGCTGTGTGAAGATTATCTTTTAGCATCGTGTGCAAGCGTTAAATAGATTTTATGACCACAAATGAGATTTTGGTCGGTTCTGGGGCTCCGTAGGGGAGGAGTTGTTACTCTGATGAATGATTAGCTAAAATGTAGAAAAGTGATCCTAGATGACTTTGGGTATTTTGAATCTCTGGCAGTCCAAGAACAATGCCCTGATGGAGGCATGACGGGGAATGTTTACAGGCCTCCAAAGACCAAAATAAACTTTTAATGATTTCAATGAATTTTTATCTGTTTTATTTTTATCTATGTGTTAAACACGACTAGGTGAAATGTGAAATAAACTACAATGAAAGAGAAATTGAACTGAAGGGTAGAAGCTGCCATAACGTCACTCCTGCAGCTCCGTCAGTTTCAAGCTTGCTCTTCTCCGTTGGCCCCTCCCAGTCCCACCAGTTGGAAGAACCAGTGGAGCAACTTCTATCAGGACCATCACCTGCAGAGCAACCACCACCCTCTGACCTACTTACGATCCACAAAAGCCCTCAGCACCACCTGGGTCCCTCAGGAAGCAGCTGTGCCCCCCCCCCCCCCCCCCCCCCGATGGACCTGGCTGGACCGGATGTTTGTTGCGTCTGCTGGGAGGCCGACGCCTCAGAAGCTGCTGAGTCAGCAACGTCACACCGTTTCCAAGTATCTGGCTTTTCAGGAACCGGTGTCTGTTTCCCTTTAACTGGTTCCTTTTTCAGGTGTGGCACCAACAAGGCAGCTGTAATGGTCCAGAGCATGTTTATGTGCGCCTGAGAGGAGAAGAACATTTAACCTCTGTCTGCCTTTCTCTGAGCAGATTCAGTATTTGTTTTCTGTTAGAGGATCAGGAATCCACCGGATGGCGGTTGGAATGGACCCCCCCAGGACTGAACACCTCTCTTCCAGGTGTGATCAATACACTGACCATCTTCAGTGCTGCAGACTCACTGAAGGGTTTCCAGAAAAGTCTCATTGGCTGCGAAAAACAAGTTCAAAAGATGATCCAACACATCCTTCACCGCCAGCTTAGGCAGGAAGACTGCTGTAGGTTTTTCTGAGCCACATGTAGGAGAGTCTAAGCTGAGCTGTGGTCTGATCATCAGGACTGGAATTTAGTGTTAGCTTAGCTTGACCACCTGTTGCCATAGCAACACCATGTCAGAAGAAAGTGACCAAAGAAAGATGCTTCTATTGAAATGACTGCAGAGCCAATATCGTAGAATAAAACTCAGAACCATCCAGTGTGGTCTGTGACGATCCACCCCCAGCAGGTGATGGAACCAATTTGGACCTTCTCACTGGACATTTCATAAACTCCCCCATTTAGAAACTAGATGCTCAGAGACGGGGTTGAGAGCAGCCTGAGCTGCAGCCGATCATCTGCTGCATGTTTAGGTTTCCGCTCAGAGTGAATCACCAGCTGGAGCTGAAATCCTTTTTCAGACATCCAAGCAAAACACTGAGAACAGATTCCCTTCCTGAACATTTCCTGGAACCAGAGTGACTCTGCATCTCATTTGGAAAAGGTTACGCAACATCAGACATGTGTTAACAGCACTGAGTGACTGAAAGGAAAGGTGGATCGGTTCTGGTCAACCCCAGCCAAGATCCAAAGAGGAATCTGTGATAGACTGCAGCCTGGTGCATGAACTCCATCATCCACCTCACAGCATCTAAAACCTGCTTCTGTTGCTAAGAGACCACCTTTTAATCTGGACACAGGCTTGGAACAACAAGAAACAGGATGAGGAACAACGTGAGGAACAGCAACAAACAACATGAGGAACATCATAAACAATGGCATGAGAAACAACATGAGGAACAAAGAGAAACAACATGAGGAACAGCATGAGGAACAGCATGAGGAACAAAGAGAAACAACATGAGGAACAGCATGAGGAACAGCGAGAAACAACATGAGGAACAAAGAGGAACAGCATGAGGAACAAAGAGGAACAGCATGAGGAACAGCATGAGGAACAGCATGAGGAACAAAGAGAAACAACATGAGGAACAGCATGAGGAACAGCATGAGGAACAAAGAGAAACAACATGAGGAACAGCATGAGGAACAGCATGAGGAACAAAGAGAAACAACATGAGGAACAGCATGAGGAACAGCATGAGGAACAAAGAGAAACAACATGAGGAACAAAGGAACAGCATGAGGAACAGCATGAGGAACAGAGAAACAACAGGAGGAACAGCATGAGGAACAGCATGAGGAACAAAGAGAAACAACATGAGGAACAACGAGGAACAGCATGAGGAACAAAGAGAAACAACATGAGGAACAAAGAGGAACAGCATGAGGAACAAAGAGAAAAAAACATGAGGAACAAATAGGAACAGCATGAGGAACAAAGAGAAACAACATGAAAAAACATGAGGAACAAAGAGGAACAGCATGAGGAACAAAGAGAAAAAAACATGAGGAACAAAGAGGAACAGCATGAGGAACAAAGAGAAACAACATGAGGAACAAAGAGGAACAGCATGAGAAACAAAGGAACAAAGAGGAACAGCATGAGGAACAGAGAAACAACATGAGGAACAAAGAGGAACAGCATGAGGAACAAAGAGAAACAACATGAGGAACAGAGAAACAGCATGAGGAACAGTATGAGCAACAGCATGAGGAACAGCATGAGGAACAGCATGAGGAACAGAGAAACAACATGAGGAACAGCATGAGGAACAAAGAGAAACAACATGAGGAACAGCATGAGGAACGAAGAGAAACAACATGAGGAACAGCATGAGGAACGAAGAGAAACAACATGAGGAACAAAGGAACAGCATGAGGAACAGCATGAGGAACAGAGAAACAACAGGAGGAACAGCATGAGGAACAGCATGAGGAACAAAGAGAAACAACATGAGGAACAGCATGAGGAACAGCATGAGGAACAAAGAGAAACAACATGAGGAACAAAGGAACAGCATGAGGAACAGCATGAGGAACAGAGAAACAACAGGAGGAACAGCATGAGGAACAAAGAGAAACAACATGAGGAACAACGAGGAACAGCATGAGGAACAAAGAGAAACAACATGAGGAACAAAGAGGAACAGCATAAGGAACAAAGAGAAACAACATGAGGAACAAAGAGGAACAGCATGAGGAACAAAGAGAAAAAAACATGAGGAACAAAGAGGAACAGCATGAGGAACAAAGAGAAACAACATGAGGAAAAAAGAGGAACAGCATGAGGAACAGAGAAACAACATGAGGAACAAAGAGGAACAGCATGAGGAACAGAGAAACAACATGAGGAACAAAGAGGAACAGCATGAGGAACAGGATGAGCAACAGCATGAGGAACAGCATGAGGAACAGCATGAGGAAATGAGAAACAACATGAGGAACAGAGAAACAGCATGAGGAACAGCATGAGGAACAGCATGAGGAACAGCGTGAGGAACAGCGTGAGGAACAGCGTGAGGAACAGCGTGAGGAACAGCGTGAGGAACAAAGAGAAACAACATGAGGAACAGCATGAGGAACAGCATGAGGAACAAAGAGAAACAACATAAGGAACAGCATGAGGAACAAAGAGAAACAGCATGTGGAACAGCATGTGGAACAGCATGAGGAACAGCATGAGGAACAGCATGAGGAACAGCATGAGGAACAGCATGAGGAACAATGAGAAACAACATGAGGAACAAAGGAACAGCATGAGGAACAGCATGAGGAACAGAGAAACAACAGGAGGAACAGCATGAGGAACAGCATGAGGAACAAAGAGAAACAACATGAGGAACAAAGAGGAACAGCATGAGGAACAAAGAGAAACAACATGAGGAACAAAGAGGAACAGCATGAGGAACAAAGAAAAACAGCATGAGGAACAAAGAGGAACAGCATGAGGAACAAAGAGAAACAACATGAGGAACAGAGAAACAGCATGAGCAACAGCATGAGCAACAGCATGAGGAACAGCATGAGGAACAGCATGAGGAACAGCATGAGGAACAGCATGAGGAACAGAGAAACAACATGAGGAACAGAGAAACAGCATGAGGAACAGAGAAACAGCATGAGGAACAGCATGAGGAACAGCATGAGGAACAGCGTGAGGAACAGCGTGAGGAACAGCGTGAGGAACAGCGTGAGGAGCAAAGAGAAACAACATGAGGAACAGCATGAGGAACAGCATGAGGAACAGCACGAGGAACAAAGAGAAACAACATGAGGAACAGCATGAGGAACAGCATGAGGAACAAAGAGAAACAACATGAGGAACAGCATGAGGAACAGCATGAGGAACAGCATGTGGAACAACATGAGGAACAGCATGAGGAACAAAGAGAAACAACATGAGGAACAAAGGAACAGCATGAGGAACAGCATGAGGAACAGAGAAACAACATGAGGAACAGAGAAACAACAGGAGGAACAGCATGAGGAACAGCATGAGGAACAGCATGAGGAACAGCATGAGGAACAGCATGAGGAACAGCATGAGGAACAAAGAGAAACAACATAAGGAACAAAGAGGAACAGCATGAGGAACAAAGAGGAAAAGCATGAGGAACAAAGAGAAACAACATGAGGAACAAAGAGGAACAGCATGAGGAACAAAGGAACAAAGAGGAACAGCATGAGGAACAGAGAAACAACATGAGGAACAAAGAGGAACAGCATGAGGAACAAAGAAACAACATGAGGAACAGAGAAACAGCATGAGGAACAGCATGAGGAACAGAGAAACAACATGAGGAACAGAGAAACAGCATGAGGAACAGCATGAGGAACAGCGTGAGGAACAGCGTGAGGAACAGCATGAGGAACAGCATGAGGAACAGCGTGAGGAACAGCATGAGGAACAGCATGAGGAACGGCGTGAGGAACGGCGTGAGGAACGGCGTGAGGAACGGCGTGAGGAACAGCATGAGGAACAGCATGAGGAACGGCGTGAGGAACGGCGTGAGGAACGGCGTGAGGAACAGCGTGAGGAACAAAGAGAAACAACATGAGGAACAGCCTGAGGAACAGCATGAGGAACAAAGAGAAACAACATGAGGAACAGCATGAGGAACAAAGAGAAACAACATGAGGAACAGCATGAGGAACAAAGAGAAACAACATGAGGAACAAAGAAACATCATGAGGAACAAAGAAACAGCATGAGGAACAGCGTGAGGAACAGCGTGAGGAACGGCGTGAGGAACGGCGTGAGGAACGGCGTGAGGAACGGCGTGAGGAACAGCATGAGGAACAGCGTGAGGAACAAAGAGAAACAACATGAGGAACAGCATGAGGAACGGCGTGAAGAGAGGTTTGAGTAACGGCGTGAGGAACAGCGTGAGGAACGGCATGAGGAACAAAGAGAAACAACATGAGGAACAGCATGAGGAACAGCGTGAGGAACAAAGAGAAACAACATGAGGAACAAAGAGAAACAACATGAGGAACAGCATGAGGAACGGCGTGAAGAGAGGTTTGAGGAACGGCGTGAGGAACAGCGTGAGGAACGGCATGAGGACCGGTGTGAAGAGAGGTTTGAGGAACGGCGTGAGGAACAGCGTGAGGAACGGCATGGGGAACAACAAAAAACAACATGAGGAACGGCGTGTAGAGAGGTTTGAGGAACGGCATGAGGAACATCGTGAGGAACGGCGTGAGGAACGGCATGAGGGACATCGTGAGGAACGGCATGAGGAACATCGTGAGGAACATCGTGAGGAACAGCGTGAGGAACATCGTGAGGAACATCATGAGGAACGGCATTAGGAACATTATGAGGAACTGCATGAGGAACATCGTGAGGAACGGCATGAGGAACATCGTGAGGAACGGCATGAGGAACATCGTGAGGAACGGTATGAGGTACAACAAGAAACAACATGAGGAACGGCATGAGGAACATCGTGAGGTACATCATGAGGAACATTGTGAGTAACGGCGTGAGGAACATCGTGAGGAACGGTATGAGTGGTGGCCTAGTGGTCAGGGCATTGAACTTGGAATCCAGAGGTTCTAAACTGAAGTCCCCCTCCCACAGACTGCCACTGAGCAAGACCCTTAACTCCACACTGCTCAATGGGCGCTGCACAATGGCAGCCCACTGCTCCCCAAGGGGAGTGGTTAAATGCAGAGTGAATTGTGCTGCTCTGTACTTCAGACAGTGGAATGATAATAGAAGCAGGAAAAATTAATTAACACAGGGAGGAAGCAGGGAGGAAGCAGGGCGGAATCAGGAGGGAAGCAGGGCGGAAGCAGGAGGGAAGCAGGGAGGAAGCAGGGCGAAAAGGAGGGAAGCAGGGATGAAGCAGGAGGGAAGCAGGGAGGAAGCAGGGCGGAATCAGGAGGGAAGCAGGAGGGAAGCAGGGAGGAAGCAGGGCGGAAGCAGGAGGGAAGCAGGGCGAAAGCAGGAGGGAAGCAGGAGGGAAGCAGGGGGAAAGCAGGAGGGAAGCAGGGAGGAAGCAGGAGGGATAAGGGCGGAATCAGGAGGGAAGCAGGGCGGAAGCAGGGAGGAAGCAGGGCGAAAAGGAGGGAAGCAGGGATGAAGCAGGAGGGAAGCAGGGAGGAAGCAGGGCGGAAGCAGGAGGGAAGCAGGGAGAAAAGGAGGGAAGCAGGGAGGAAGCAGGGCGGAATCAGGAGGGAAGCAGGGCGAAAGCAGGAGGGAAGCAGGGCGAAAGCAGGAGGGAAGCAAGGAGGAAGCAGGGCGAAAAGGAGGGAAGCAGGGATGAAGCAGAAGGGAAGCAGGGAGGAAGCAGAAGGGAAGCAGGGAGGAAGCAGGGCCGAATCAGGAGGGAAGCAGGGCGAAAGCAGGAGGGAAGCAGGGATGAAGCAGGAGGGAAGCAGGGAGGAAGCAGGGCGAAAAGGAGGGAAGCAGGGAGGAAGCAGGGCGAAAAGGAGGGAAGCAGGGATGAAGCAGGAGGGAAGCAGGGAGGAAGCAGGGCGAAAAGGAGGGAAGCAGGAGGAAGCAGGGCGAAAGCAGCAGAAGGAACTGAACATACCTGAGAGGAGGAAATAAACGTCACAGAACTAGACCCTAAACTAAGACACAGTTTGTAATAAAATAATCAACCAAGCCCTGCAGTCGGTCTTACAGGTTCCGGCCCAGTAAAAGGTTCTGGTTCTGCTTCTCTTACCTTTATTCTTACGAAGTTCGTGTCAACAGCAGAAACTCCGAGTTTCACCTGCAGGGTGGAGCCTCGGAAACACTTCAAGTATGCCTACAAGCCCCGCCCACCATGACGCCCGCGCGATGCCTGTGTTACATTCAATGCTCTTAAACAACAGTCGGAAATTTGACGACCTTTCAAGTAATATGCAGATATGCAGAAATTATATAGTGGAATATTAACGCTGTCAGGTAGGATTTTAATAAATCAGTGGATTTTAATAAACTTTATCAAAGAATCGGGGCCCTAAAAACCCTGAAGTCCAGTCAGAACCTCCAGGTGTGCTCCTCACACATGTTTTTATTCTATTATTTAAATCTGGTCATTTTAAGAGACTTAAAGAGCAAAAATATAACTGTGACTTTTGTTAATTTCTCCTGCAAAACATTTCAGACATTATAAACCTGATTTAATGTCATCTTTCTGTTGAAGCTTGTGTCTAGAAATCACTAAAGACATTCAGTGTCATTTAAATGAGCTGCTTCTTATTTAGCTGAGACTCTGTTAAAGTTCTATGCTGATGATGGACTCTAATTTACACATTTCTATTATAACAGAAAACCTCATTAAACATCCAAACACTGATTCACTTTCCTCCTGATATACTTCCTGCTCTCCCTCCATCTCTCTCCTCACTGCTCCTCCTGCTCCTTCTCACTGATCTTTATGCCTTTTCCTGCTTCTCCTCACTGCTCCTGCTGCTCCTCCTCACTGCTCTTTACTCCTTTTCCTGCTGCTCCTCCTCACTGCTCTTTCTGCTGCTCCTCCTCACTGTTCTTCACTCATTTTCCTGCTGCTCCTTCTCACTGCTCCTTACTGTTCCTCACTATTTATCCCTTCTCCTGCTGCTGCTGCTCCTCCTCACTGCTCCTTGCGGCTCCTCCTGCTGCTCCTCCTCTCTGCTCCTCCTGCTGCTCCTTCTAACTGCTTGTCATGTTTCTCCTCCTCACTGCTCCTCCTCTCCGCTCCTCCTGCTGCTCCTTCTCACTGCTCGTCCTGTTTCTCCTCCTCACTGCTCCTCCTCACTGCTCCTTACTGTTCCTCACTATTTATCCCTTCTCCTCCTGCTACTCCTCCTCACTGCTCCTTGCTGCTCCTCCTGCTGCTCCTCCTCTCTGCTCCTCGCTGCTCCTCGCTGCTCCTCCTGCTGCTCCTTCTCACTGCTCGTCCTGTTTCTCCTTCCTCACTGCTCCTCCTGCTCCTCCTCTCTGCTCCTCCTGCTGCTCCTTCTCACTGCTCATCCTGTTTCTCCTCCTCACTGCTCCTCACTGCTCCTCCTCACTGCTCCGCTTATGGCTCCTCCTCACTGCTCCTCCTCTCTGCTCCTCCTGCTGCTCCTTCTCACTGCTCGTCCTGTTTCTCCTCCTCACTGCTTCTCCTGCTCCTCCTCTCTGCTCCTCCTGCTGCTCCTTCTCACTGCTCATCCTGTTTCTCCTCCTCACTGCTCCTCACTGCTCCTCCTCACTGCTCCGCTTATGGCTCCTCCTCACTGCTCCTCCTCGCTGCTCCTCCTGCTGCTCCTCCTCTCTGCTCCTCCTGCTGCTCCTTCTCACTGCTCGTCCTGTTTCTCCTTCCTCACTGCTCCTCCTGCTCCTCCTCTCTGCTCCTCCTGCTGCTCTTTCTCACTGCTCGTCCTGTTTCTCCTCCTCACTGCTCCTCACTGCTCCTCCTCACTGCTCCGCTTATGGCTCCTCCTCACTGCTCCTCCTCTCTGCTCCTCCTGCTGCTCCTTCTCACTGCTCGTCCTGTTTCTCCTCCTCACTGCTTCTCCTGCTCCTCCTCTCTGCTCCTCCTGCTGCTCCTTCTCACTGCTCATCCTGTTTCTCCTTCCTCACTGCTCCTCCTGCTCCTCCTCTCTGCTCCTCCTGCTGCTCCTTCTCACTGCTCGTCCTGTTTCTCCGCCTCACTGCTCCTCCTGCTGCTCCTCCTGCTGCTCCTCCTCACTGCTCCTCCTGCTGCTGCTCCTCCTGCTGCTGCTCCTCCTGCTCCTCCTGCTGCTCGGCCCAAAGAGGAGCTCCTGTGAGTCGCTTTTTAACTTCTCCCGTTTTCCTTCATAGAAATGAAAGAATCTGAACTTCGTGTTTTAATGATTTTTATTTTTCATTTTAAAATGAAATAAAACTGAATAATTTTCTGCTTCTCAGAATCATAGAATAAAAGATTAAAACTATTAATAATTATAAATATTAAATAAATATTTATAATTTATAATTTTTTATTTATAAAAGATAAATGGTCGGTGTTTCACTAGTTAAAATGGTCATTTGTTAAAATAATGATATAAATTAATAAATTTAAAATGATGTTTCAGATCCCCCCCATTAAGCTCCAAACTGAATAGAAATCTACTACTTTTTCTACTTGATTCGTGAATAAAATATTAATAATAAATATATAAATATAAATAAATATAAAGAAAATCATTAAAATTTCAAAAACATATACAGTTGGTAAAGTGAGAATTTTAAATGAATCATTTATTATTAGATGAAAACTAAATCAGAGACGGTTTGCTTTTACTTCCCTCTGGTGGACGGACTGAGTACTGCATGTCCTTATATGGTCACTGGCTGACTTCCACCGGGGCCTCCTTCTCCCGTAGGCCGTGGCCGGGGAAAGCTTCAGGGAATCGGGATGCAGTCTGTTCAACATGTCGGTCCGATGAGAACCTTCTGAAGGGCCGGTCCACTGCAGAGGTCATGATCGGAACCTTTAAGTGAACCGAACCGGAATATGGACTAACGGGAGCGGGAGTCCAGGGTGAGTGTCCGCGCGGCCGGAGGTCGGAGGAAGTTTGTGGAGCAGGAGCGGAAAGTTTAGCTGCTGCTAACCGCCTGCAGCTGCAGGAAAACGGCTCCAAACTCTGCAAACAGTCGCAGGTTTATATAGGAAGCTGCAAACGGAACCGAATCGTTTGGGTCGCTTAGTCGAAATGTCAGATTTTACCCATAAACAATGAAAAATGTTCCTTTGAAACTTCTCAGTGTTTAAACTGATTTATAAAGCCCGATATTTAAATAATTTAAGCTGTTAATAAGCTGATGACAGTGATGCGTTCACGGACATTCGGTTTTCTTCTTTCTGTAGAGTTTAAACTAAAAGCATTTCACTCATGGCAGCTCTATCTAACCCCACATATGGTTGCATGTTTTCACACAGAATAGAAGAGAATAAAAACGGTTTACAGTAATAAACTCACTTTCTCGTTCTATTTTGAAGTGAAAACATGGTCTGTGCAGTCAGTTCATCCAGATTACCATCCTGCCTTCAAAGATTATTTCTCTGTGGGAGCCGCTCAGACCCCCACATACCGGCGGTGAAGGGAATCCCCAGCAGCAGCTGCCTCAGGCTGCCTCAGGCCCCCTCCCCCGACTGTTGTGGAAGATGGAAGTATTTCTAAGAGACCCTTAGACCCATGTCTACAGACACGTCTGGACTTCTCAAGATGTCTCTACAGATGTGTCTGTAGACATGGGGTATTTCAGCGGTGTCATCCAGGCCTACCAACCGTCTACTGGTTGATCAGAACCAGTCAGGCCTACCAACCGTCTACTGGTTGACCAGAACCAGTCAGGCCTACCAACCGTCTACTGGTTGACCAGAACCAGTCAGGCCTACCAACCGTCTACTGGTTGACCAGAACCAGTCAGGCCTACCAACCGTCTACTGGTTGATCAGAACCAGTCAGACCTACCAACCGTCTACTGGTTGATCAGAACCAGTCAGACCTACCAACCGTCTACTGGTTGATCAGAACCAGTCAGACCTACCAACCGTCTACTGGTTGACCAGAACCAGTGAGGCCTACCAATTGCTACTGGTTGACCAGAACCAGTCAGGCCTACCAACCGTCTACTGGTTGATCAGAACCAGTCAGGCCTACCAATCGTCCACTGGTTGATCAGAACCAGTCAGGCCTACCAACCATCCACTGGTTGACCAGAACCAGTCAGACCTACCAACCGTCTACTGGTTGATCAGAACCAGTCAGGCCTACCATCCGTCTACTGGTTGATCAGAACCAGTCAGGCCTACCTTCCGTCCACTGGTTGATCAGAACCAGTCAGGCCTACCAACCGTCTACTGGTTGACCAGAACCAGTCAGACCTACCAACTGTCTACTGGTTGATCAGAACCAATCAGGCCTACCAACCATCTACTGGTTGACCAGAACCAGTCAGACCTACCAACCGTCTACTGGTTGACCAGAACCAGTCAGACCTACCAACCGTCTACTGGTTGATCAGAACCAGTCAGGCCTACCAACCGTCTACTGGTTGATCGGAACCAATCAGGCCTACCAACCATCTACTGGTTGATCAGAACCAGTCAGGCCTACCAACCGTCTACTGGTTGATCAGAACCAGTCAGGCCTACCAACCGTCTACTGGTTGATCAGAACCAGTCAGGCCTACCAATTGCTACAGGTTGATCTGGTAACTTGGAGAATCAGAGAACTTTCTGCTGTTGTTGAGGAGGTTCTGTGGGCCGGCGCCACACCGCAGGCTGACTCAGCAGATCTCTGCATTATTCATCAGTGACATGGTTTCCATTTTGAGGAGCCGGGCCGTCCTGTAACTGGAACCGGCTGGCCTGCAGTCGTCTCTGATGGGGATCGGTGTCTTCTGGAAACTTCCACAGGTTCAGGAAATCCAGCAGCTGATTGGTTCTCTAATCTGGACTCATTGTTCAGTGGTTTCAGAGCGGATCGCCCTGAGACCGCTGCATCAGAAGCTCTACCACACAGAACCTGAAGAATGAAGCAGAGTCCCACTTATCCTGATGTTTCAGAACCGGCTCAGTGGGAGGGAAGCTTTGAACGTGAAATCCATCCATGAAGATTATCAACATGATGTAACATGATGATGAATGCTTTAGATGGTCCAGTCGGTTCCAGATAGACCCTCCCATTTATCTTCTCTTCTTCTGCTGTTAATAATGGGACCTACTAGCAGGTCGGCTGAGCTCCGAGGTCCTTCAGGCCCGGTCCTGAAACAGAACCATTCTAAATCAGTCCAGTAGGACCAGTACCGGCCTCCATGCTTTGCTAACGGTGTTCCTGATGGTAACTTTGGAAAATTTAGCTTGATTAAAAGCAGAACTCACAAATACTCAAGGGGGGGGGGTTCCACAGGAAAACATGCAATAAGTGTTACAGTATAAATCTGAGACGGAAGAAAAAGAATCCAACCTCTTAGTAGGATTATGTGGATTTTATTAGCAAACAAAGTTTTATTTAAAAATAATAATAAAAAATCGCTCTACTACCAAGAATCCAAAGTTTCATTGAATAATATTTCAGTATAAATGATCAATAACCCAAAAACCTTCACAACTATTTTATAAGTAAACTCAAAGTCTCAATTTATATCTGCAACAAACAAACAAAAACATCCCTAATGACTGAAATTCCAAAACTGTCCGTTTATTTCTATTAATAATGTCCAAACAGGAGTTCCATATCCTCCCAACTCAAAGGAAAATCCTGGAAGCGTTTAGGTGCAAAGACCTTTCCAAAACAAAACATCCAAACGACAAACCCCCCCCAAAAAGATTAGAAAAAAGAGTGGTACCACCAAAAACCCCCAAAAAGAAAAATAAGGTCCAGATCTCACCGTAGCGTCTTTCTTTCCCCCGGGCGGCGTCTCCTTGCACCGGGCGGCGTCTCTTTGCTCCGGGCGGCGTCTCCTTGCACCGGGCGGCGTCTCTTTGCTCCGGGCGGCGTCTCCTTGCACCGGGCGGCATCTCCTGGCACCGGGCGGCGTCTCTTTGCTCCGGGCGCCGTCTCCTGGCACCGGGTGGCGTCTGCTTGCAGTGGGCGGCGTCACCTGGCGCTGGGCAGCGTCTCCTTGTACCAGGCGGCGTCTCCTTGTACCAGGCGGCGTCTCCTTGCACCAGGCGGCGTCTCCTTGCACCAGGTGGCGTCTCCTTGCAGTGGGCGGTGTCTCCTTGCACCGGGTGGCGTCCCCTTGCAGTGGGCAGTGTCTCCTTGCACCGGGCGGCGTCTCCTTGCACCAGGTGGCGTCTCCTTGCAGTGGGCGGCGTCCCCTTGCACCGGGCGGCGTCTCCTTGCAATGGGCGGCGTCTCCTTGCACCAGGTGGCGTCTCCTTGCAGTGGGCGGTGTCTCCTTGCACCGGGCGGCGTCTCCTTGCACCAGGTGGCGTCCCCTTGCACCGGGCGGCGTCCCCTTGCACCGGGCAGCGTCTCCTTCCAGTGGGTGGCGTCTCCTTGCACCGGGCGGCGTCTCCTTACAGTGGGCGGCGTCTCCTTACAGTGGGCGGCGTCCCCTTGCACCGGGCGGCGTCTCCTTGCTCCGGGCGGCGTCTCCTTGCAGTGGGCGGTGTCTCCTTGCAGTGGGCGGCGTCACCTGGCGCCGGGCGGCGTCTGCTTGCAGTGGGCGGCGTCTGCTTGCAGTGGGCGGCGTCACCTGGCACCGGGCGGCGTCACCTGGCACCGGGCGGCGTCACCTGGCGCCGGTCGGCGTCTCCTGGCACCGGGTGGCGTCTGCTTGCAGTGGGCGGCGTCTCCTGGCACCGGGTGGCGTCTCCTTGCTCCGGGCGGCGTCTCCTTGCAGTGGGCGGCGTCACCTGGCGCCGGGCGGCCCCTCCTTGCAGTGGGTGGCGTCACCTGGCGCCGGGCGGCGTCTCCTTGCAGTGGGCGGCGTCTCCTTGCACCGGGCGGCGTCTCCTGGCACCGGGCGGCGTCTCCTTGCACCGGGCGGCGTCTCCTTGCACCGGGCGGCGTCTCCTTGCACCGGGCGCCGTCTCCTTGCACCGGGCGGCGTCTCCTTGCAGTGGGCGGCGTCTCCTTGCAGTGGGCGGCGTCACCTGGTGCCGGGCGGCGTCTCCTTGCAGTGGGCGGCGTCACCTGGCGCCGGGCGGCGTCTGCTTGCAGTGGGCGGCGTGTCCTGGCGCCGGGCGGCGTCTGCTTGCAGTGGGCGGCGTCTCCTGGCACCGGGTGGCGTCTCCTTGCAGTGGGCGGCGTCTCCTTGCACCGGGCGGCGTCTCCTTGCACCGGGCGGCGTCTCCTGGCACCGGGTGGCGTCTACTTGCACCGGGCGGGTGTCTCCTTGCACCGGGCGGCCTCTCCTTGCACCGGGCGGCGTCTCCTTGCACAGGGCGGCGTCTCCTTGCACCGGGCGGCGTCTCCTTGCAGTGGGAGGCGTCTCCTTGCAGTGGGCGGCGTCTCCTTGCACCGGGCGGCGTCTCCTTGCAGTGGGCGCCGTCTCCTTGCAGTGGGCGGGTGTCTCCTTGCACCGGGCGGCCTCTCCTTGCACCGGGCGGCGTCTCCTTGCACTGGGCGGCGTCTCCTTGCAGTGGGAGGCGTCTCCTTGCAGTGGGCGGCGTCTCCTTGCACCGGGCGGCGTCTCCTTGCAGTGGGCGCCGTCTCCTTGCAGTGGGCGCCGTCTGCTTGCACCGGGCGGCGTCTCCTGCAGTGGGCGCCGTCTCCTTGCAGTGGGCGGCGTCTCCCGGCAGTGGGCGGCGTCTCCTTGCACCGGGCGGCGTCTCCTTGCAGTGGGCGCCGTCTCCTTGCAGTGGGCGCCGTCTCCTTGCAGTGGGCGGCGTCTCCCGGCAGTGGGCGGCGTCTCCTTGCAGTGGGCGGCGTCTCCCGGCAGTGGGCGGCGTCTCCTTGCAGTGGGCGCCGTCTCCTTGCAGTGGGCGCCGTCTCCTTGCAGTGGGCGGCGTCTCCTTGCACCGGGCGCCGTCTCCTTGCACCGGGCGGCATCCTCTGGGTGCAAACTCTGATCAGATCTGCGGCGCTGGGTCAAACTGTGTGTTTTATCTTTCTTCATTATTTTTTGACTTGTTTTTAACAGACAACCACACAGAATCTCCCGCTGCTCAGACCTGTCGGCGCGCGTCTTCCTCACCTGTCGAGCCGCACGGCGACGCACACGTGATTTTTTATTGAGAAATTTCTCCTCACCAAAATAACCCAGCATATTAATTCCTCATTTTTTAACCAGTGGAGATTCTACAGGACAGTTTGTTATCGGTAGACTTTAATGTACTTTATACAAAAAGAGGAAAAATATCATGTTGGTTCTGTTTCAACATAACGTCTCCGATGATGATGTTAAAGCTCAGTGACCCCCGCAGCAGAATCTTTGGGCTACTACTCTGTATTATTAGTAGTCTGGTTCTGGACGACCCGGCAGCTCATCCAACTGGGTCTGATCTTCCACCAACAAGGTTTGGAACAATCAGAGGTTTTTCTGCAGCAGGTTTGACATTTCTTCCCTCCACCAAATTTTCAGTATCCATCCTGTTGTGTGTTGGTGTGACCCGGTCCCTTCATCAGCGGTTCTGTCCCATAAAGAAACATTGGTGTCATCAGCATAAAAAGTCAAGTTTGGATCTTTATGAAAGTTTCTATCTGGGTTCTACCAGGTGGCGCCATGGCAGCACGGCTTCTGGACCGCCTGAAGCGCTCTCTGTTTAAGGACACTCAGGGGCCCGAATCGGACCGGAGAGCAGGGGAAGGACCAGAGGAGGGGCAGGGCTTCAGCAAGGAGTGGTGGGAGGCGGAGCTAGAGGAGGAGGAGGAGGAGGGCGTGACGGAGCGACTCAGAGGAAGGCTTTGCTTCAATGGCGGAGAGTTTGGAGGCGAGGAGATGGACAGCGACTCTGACTTCCTGGGAGAGTCGATGGAGGAGGGCCTGAGCAGCACTGGTGAGGGTTTGAGGGGCGGGGGGGGTCTGAGAGCAGGTCTGTAGCTGAGGAACCGTGAGCAGAAGCAGTCTGCTGTACGGAGGCAAGTCCTGCCCCTCTGAGCTGATGGAGAATTTAAAATCCTCCTTCTCACATATAAAGCCTTAAATGGCCAAGCTCCATCTGATATCAGAGATCTGATTGTTCCTTATGTTCCTAACAGAGCACTTCGCTCTCAATCTGCAGGTTTACTAGTGGTTCCTAGAACTTCTAAAAGTAGAATGGGAGGCAGATCTTTTAGATATCAGGCTCCTCTCCTGTGGAACCAACTACCAGTTTTAGTCCGTGAGGCAGACACCCTGTCTACTTTTAAGACTAGGCTTAAAACTTTCCTTTTTGATAAAGCTTCTAGTTAGAGTGGCTCAGGTTATCCTGATCTATCTCTATAGTTCTGCTGCTATAGGCTTAGACTGCTGGAGGACATAGGGACCCCTTTTTCATCATTCTGCTTCATTCTATCTCTATTCTCCCACTCTGCAGAATCTGTTAGTTCAATCTCTAACGTTCTGCTCTCTCTGCTTTTTCTCATAGTAGCTTCATCTGGTCTGTTCCTGTTTGGCTGTGACTCCATCCTGGAGAGAAATATCAGCTGTGCTGCTGCCATCAACACCTTTGTTTCTAGATGTTGGAGCTTGGCCTGTTTTCCAGTGTGGTCCTGTTTCTCTGACTGTGGCTAACTGGATGTGCTCTCTTCATCCTCTGACATGGGAGCTGGCTCGGAGCTCGTCTGCCTGGCTGTGTGTTTCCTGGACGGGGCCGCCTGTGGAGCTGGTTGACAGTTGCCTTTTGTATCTATGCTTCTTTTTCTATGTCTGCTTCTGTCTCCTTGAACCCCAGTGGGCCTCAGCAGATGGCCGCTCACACTGAGCCTGGTTCTGCTGGAGGTTTCTTCCTGTTCAAAGGGAGTTTTTCCTCTCCACTGTCGCTACAAGCATGCTTAGTGTGAGGGATTGCTGAAGAGTCAATGAGTCGATGCAATCAGCTGGTTTTCCTTAGATAGAAAACTTTGAATCAATCTGACTGGATGATCTGGTTGATGTGGAAAGTGACCTGAGATGACATGATGTGAATTGGAGCTATAGAAATAAACTGAATAGAACTGAACTGCTGTTCAGAGGAAAGGTGAGGGTGGATCATGCTCCTCTGAGCTGATGGAGGTTCTAATCCAACTGCTGCTGTGTTTCTACAGATGCCAGTCCAGGCGGCGTGTGCCCAGTTGGCCCCTCCCCTTCCATGCTCACTCAGCCGTTTCAGGAACGCTGGGGGAACCTCCGTGGACTCGGAGGAGCCGGTCCGGATCGCAGCACCGGGCGACACTCGGATAGCTTGTCCTTCGAGGTGACGGACGCCAGCGTGGTCCAGGATGGCGCCTCCAAATTCGTGGTCAGTTCAACGGCGCCGCTTTAATGTCCGGCATCAGATCAGAAAAGATTGAGTTGGTTTCTGTTGCTGCAGCTCTACACCATCCATGTGATCCAGTCGGGTGGCAGCGATAAGACTCCTGCCGTCATCACCCGCCGCTACTCTGACTTCCAGCGACTCCATGCCGCCCTGAGGCGTAACCATGGTGACCAGATGGAGCGCGTCTCGTTCCCACGTAAGCAGAGCTGACGTTCTCCACTGCTTCAGGTTCCATTTCTGACTCCGGTTCTCATGTTCTTAGGAAAGAAGCTGCGTAGGAACTTCACGGCCGAGACCATCGCCAAACGCAGCCGGGCCTTCGAACAGTACCTGTCCCACGTGTGTTCCCTGCCTGTCCTGCGGGGGGCGCCGAGCGTGCGCCACTTCTTTTACCTGAGCGACCTGCAGGCGGGCCAGCTGCTCCTCAGGTAACCAAGCAGAACCTGTTCTCCCGTCTGGACATGAATACAGATCCTCTGATTCTGAGACACTGGAGAAGAACCAGCGTTTAAAACCAGAACAGAACCTGCATGGAACCCACTAGAACATCTGGAACAGGTGGATTTAGGCAAATGAAAGGATCCTGGTTTGATTTCTGGACTTCTCTGACCTCTGACCTTTCCAGGAGAAGGTCACGACGTTGTGCTTCTGCAGGAAGCAGCCAAATACTCACTACCAAGACTGAGACAGCAAAACAATATTAGAACATGGATGGAGAACAGAGTTGAACGTTAAAACAATTCTATTCAGTTTATTTCTATAGCTCCAATTCACATCATGTCATCTCAGGTCACTTTATAGATCCAGATCAACCAGATCATCCAGTCAGATTGATTCAAAGTTTTCTATCTAAGGAAAACCAGCTGATTGGTCCTAGCACTGATCCCTGTGGTACTCCACGTTTAACCTTTGAGCATGAGGAAGATCTATCATTAAAGGGAAACGCCGTTTTTTCCATTGGTCCTTGATTTTCCATTATTCCATCATGTTCTAATCACCCAGATGAGTTTAGTGTCATTTGGAGCCGTTCTGTTTATATTCCGTTATATATCCAGTAACGTCTTCCTAACGGAATAATTTATCATGATGATGTCATCGGCCTCCTTCTGCTCCAACCAATCCCAGGTGTGTTTGTTTCGTCCTTCAGGTCCGGACGGTTCCAGGAGGCATTGGGTCCTCTGCTTAATGCAAAGAGACTACAACACAAGTTGGGCTGGGCCAGTAACCATGACGACGGGATGCAGTCCCCACACCTGGCCTCATCTCATTGGTTCTTCACCTTGGTGGGGCTGTTGTGCTGTTTCCAGGAGGAGGAGCAGATGGAGGAGGCTCTGGAGCACGGAGACCTTGCCCTAAGTGTTCTTCTCCCTAACGAGAGCGGGATCGGTGCTCAGCGTAAGCCCCTCCCACCGCAGGATAAGCCCCTCCCCTTTATGTGCCTGCTGCTGCCGCTCCTGCAGGCAGTGATCCGACTCTCATGGCAAACAGGAAGAGACAAGCAGCGGTGGGAGGAGCATCTTCAGCAGATGGGGGAGCAGCCGGTGGGGCCAGACGACCGTCTGACGGTCAGAGAGTTCCTCCTGAGGTTCCAGCTGCAGGAGGCCGCTGGAGGCGGAGGGAGCTCCACGTAGGAGGAAGCAGTCGCAGACTTTCAGAATAAAGCGCCGATATATGCTGGAGGTCAATGAGGTCAAACATTTCTGGAACATCTTGGCTCCTCAGATTGGTTTTACTCTCCATCCTTAGAAGCATCAGAACTGCCTTTAAAGGTCCAGAATTAGTGATGGAGGCGAGTTCATGCAGATTGTTCCAGACGCCTCAGAGAAGGAAAGGTAACAGAAACTGAAAGGAAAGGTAACAGAAACAGAGGAAGGAAATGTAACAGAAACAGGAAGGAAAGGTAACAGAAACAGAGGAAGGAAAGGTAACAGAAACAGAGGAAGGAAAGGTAACAGAAACAGAGGAAGGAAAGGTAACAGAAACAGAGGAAGGAAAGGTAACAGAAACAGAGGAAGGAAAGGTAACAGAAACAGAGGAAGGAAAGGTAACAAACACAGAAGGAAAGGTAACAGAAACAGAGGAAGGAAAGGTAACAGAAACAGGAAGGAAAGGTAACAGAAACAGAGGAAGGAAAGGTAACAGAAACAGGAAGGAAAGGTAACAGAAACAGAGAAGGAAAGGTAACAGAAACAGAGGAAGGTTCTGCTAAGGAGCTGAAGCATCAGCTCCTCAGCAGAACCTTCACTACCCAGGAGGAGCTTTCCAAAGAGGCCAGGATGGAGCTTCAGCTGTTAGCGGGGTCTGGCCCGTGATGCAGGCTGTGACGCTGGGCCGACTCTGACTGGGTCAGAACCGTGCTGGAAGCAGAACACCGCTTCCTTCTTCAGCTTTGAGCAGAAATCTTCCCCATAGCAGCAGCAGCAATCATCATCTGATGGTTGCTATGACGCCAACAGGCCGCCTCCCCCTTCTTCTGGGGGTTCACATGTCAATCATTATCCTGCTGTTCCCAGGCGTCCGGTTGGAGGTAAAACCTAGGGATGGTTGCCATGGAGACCCGGTGATGACTGGATGCTGGACAGAAATAGATGTTTGATTGACATCCGCAGCCATCTTGATCAGGTCAGATTCTGATCAGTTCTCTGAAAGCAGGAAGCCAAGTTTATGGACCCTGACAGCAGCACGAAGCAGGCTGTTGCTATGGAGACTTCATGTGATCCATGTTACTGTATCTGAAGCAGCTGGATCTTGCATCCAGGTTCAGCTTCCTGTTTTGTTTCTCCAGTTTAATCTGTTAGAAAAGCACACATGCAGTTACAGTGTTTGTCCAGCAGGGGGCAGAGCGAGACGAAGAATGCCATATTTTCAGGACAGCATCAGAGATTTCAAACTTTAAGGACAATCTAAAAGGGAAAAGAAACTTTGAATATCAAACTTCTAATGTAAATCTTTTAAACCTTTAGCTCTTTATTTTTGTATTTGAAAGTTGTCAGACAGGAAACTGGATTCTGCATAGATCCCTGCTGGGGTCCAGGCCTCTATTAAGGCCTTCACCAGCCGATGTCCATGTTTCTCCAGGATCTTTCCTTCATATTTGCCTTATGATGGTTTTATTTCAGTGACTTTCCTTTGCACAGATTTATTTCTTGCACTTTAGGTTTTACCATTTTGTTTACTTAAACGTCACATAAATGTCCAGTCTGCTGCTCCACTCTGTCCCACTGTGAGGCGTAGTTTCCTTCGGGCGTGGTGAGGTGTTGTTTAGGCTCCGCCTCCTGCCCCACTGCCTGAGATGGACGGTTTAGCAGGTTTCTGCTCACACTGAGCCGGCATTAAAAAGTGAAAATAGTTTGACTGAACTGAAACATTCTGATAAACGGCATTTATTGATTTAAAGCATTTGGTTTGTTTTCATTTTAGTTTGATTGACTTTCGTTCCTTTAGTCAGAATAATTGAATATAGATTCTCTGATTTTAGGATGGATGGATCATCAATTCTATTCATTTTATTTCTATAGCTCCAATTCACATCATGTCATCTCAGGTCACTTTCCACATCAACCAGATCATCCAGTCAGATTGATTCAAAGTTTTCTATCTAAGGAAAACCAGCTGATTGCATCGACTCATTGACTCTTCAGCAATCCCTCACACTAAGCATGCTTGTAGCGACAGTGGAGAGGAAAAACTCCCTTTGAACAGGAAGAAACCTCCAGCAGAACCAGGCTCAGTGTGAGCGGCCATCTGCTGAGGCCCACTGGGGTTCAAGGAGACAGAAGCAGACATAGAAAAAGAAGCATAGATACAAAAGGCAACTGTCAACCAGCTCCACAGGCGGCCCCGTCCAGGAAACACACAGCCAGGCAGACGAGCTCCGAGCCAGCTCCCATGTCAGAGGATGAAGAGAGCACATCCAGTTAGTCACAGTCAGACAAACAGGACTACACTGGAAAACAGGCCAAGCTCCAACATCTAGAAACAAAGGTGTTGATGGCAGCAGCACAGATCTAGCCTAAAGTCTGCAACTTGGAGTTTTCAGTTTCCTAAAAGCTGCTGTGAATTAGTTCAGTAAAGTAGATCCACTCAGAGTAAATCACGTTCCTAACAAGCATGGAAAGCCATTATCAGTCAAGTACCGATTCAACGAGTCACCATGAAGACAGGAAGTGCCTAATTCACCCTCTGGAACTAGAGATTTAATCAAGAAATGGAAAAAAAAACAAGGATAATGTGTTTAAAAGACAGAGAAGCAGAGGTACAGCTGCAAAGGAGGAGATTGTTGCTCCAGTTAATGTCAGTTTATATGAAGTGGGCTATGGCAGGCCATTTTTACATTTATTCAGAGCACTCTGTTGTCCCATTTGTAGATCACAAATGCAAGATTGTTCCTGATGGAAACAGAAAACTTTCCCTGATTTCAGGTGCAGAGTTTACAGTAAACCTGCCGTGAAACGGACTCATTGACTCTTCAGCAATCCCTCACACTAAGCATGCTTGTAGCGACAGTGGAGAGGAAAAACTCCCTTTGAACAGGAAGAAACCTCCAGCAGAACCAGGCTCAGTGTGAGCGGCCATCTGCTGAGGCCCACTGGGGTTCAAGGAGACAGAAGCAGACATAGAAAAAGAAGCATAGATACAAAAGGCAACTGTCAACCAGCTCCACAGGCGGCCCCGTCCAGGAAACACACAGCCAGGCAGACGAGCTCCGAGCCAGCTCCCATGTCAGAGGATGAAGAGAGCACATCCAGTTAGTCACAGTCAGAGAAACAGGACTACACTGGAAAAGAGGCCAAGCTCCAACATCTAGAAACAAAGGTGTTGATGGCAGCAGCACAGCTGATATTTCTCTCCAGGATGGAGTCACAGCCAAACAGGAACAGACCAGATGAAGCTACTATGAGAAAAAGCAGAGAGAGCAGAACGTTAGAGATTGAACTAACAGATTCTGCAGAGTGGGAGAATAGAGATAGAATGAAGCAGAATGATGAAAAAGGGGTCCCTATGTCCTCCAGCAGTCTAAGCCTATAGCAGCAGAACTATAGAGATAGATCAGGATAACCTGAGCCACTCTAACTAGAAGCTTTATCAAAAAGGAAAGTTTTAAGCCTAGCCTTAAAAGTAGACAGGGTGTCTGCCTCACGGACTAAAACTGGTAGTTGGTTCCACAGGAGAGGAGCCTGATATCTAAAAGATCTGCCTCCCATTCTACTTTTAGAAGTTCTAGGAACCACTAGTAAACCTGCAGATTGAGAGCGAAGTGCCACTTAGATTTATTTGTCATTTTGTTTACACAAATGTAAAACAAAATTAAATTTCATTTAGAACAGCTTCCTGGACAATTTCATTTTTTTTAAAGTGCAGCCTTGAAAATTCGTAAAAAAAAAAAAAATATATATATATATATATATATGTGTATATATATATATAAACAGTAATATAAAGATATGACTGTAAATTTACATTTTCAGTTTCAGTTTTCATATAATGATAAAATATAATAAAATACAATAACCCATTTTACATTCCTCAGTGTGATGCAGAGTCTATGACATGATTTAGTTTCTCATCAGTTCATCAGTGTGATGGCGGTGGGGAAGAAGCTGCTGCAGAACCTGCTGGTCCTGCATTGAATGCTGGGAAGCCTCTTCCCAGAGGGCAGCAGGGAGAACAATCCATGGTGGGGGGGGTGAGGGGTCATTGATGATGTCACGGGACACGCAGCGCTGGGATGAAATGTCTTTAATGGAGGGAAGAGGAGCCCCCATGATCCTCTCTGCTGTTCTTACCTTCTTCCAGTCTGAGGCGCTGCAGCCTCCACACCACACAGTGAGACAGCTGCTCAGAACGCTCTCTATGGTGCTACTGGAGAAGGTGGGGAGGATGGGGGGGGCAGGTGGGCTCTCCTCATCCTCCGCAGGAAGTCCAAGCGCTTCTGGGCCCTTTGGACCAGTGAGGTGGTGTTTCCAGTCCAGGTGAGGGTGTCTGTGATGAATGTGGTGCTGCTGACCACCTCTACAGCTGAGCTGTTGATGAGCAGTGGAGCGTGGTTAGGACGCTTCTTCCTGAAGTCCACCATGATCTCCTTGGTCTTCTCCACCTTCAGGATCAGGCTGTTATCTCTGCACCACCAGCTGCTCCACCTCCTCTCTGTAGTCCAGGTCGTTGTCGTCTCTGATGAGGCCCACCACCGTGGTGTCGTCTGCAAACTTCACCATGTGATCGGTGGTGAACCTGGGGACGCAGTCGTGCGTCATCAGGGTGAACGGCAGGGGGCTCAGGACGCAGCCCTGAGGGGAGGGGCTTAGACTGATGACATCAGAGGTCCGACGTGGACTGACTGAGGTCTGTTGGTGAGGAAGTTTAGCAGCCAATAGCAGAGGGGTGTATTGAAGCTCAGCTGTTCCAGTTTGCCCATCAGATGCTGTGGGATGATGGTGCTGAAAGCTGAACTGAAGTCCAGGAACAGCATCCATCGTGGGCGTTCTTCTCCTCCAGGTGTGCCAGGCTCAGGTGGAGAGCAGCAGAGATGGCGTCCTCAGTGGAGCGGTTCCGTCGGTAGGCGAACTGGAACGGGTGGAATGTTGGCGGCAGACTGGAGACGATGTGTTCTTTAACCAGCCTTTGGAAGCACTTCATCATGATGGGAGTCAGAGCGACAGGCCGCTAATCATTGAGGGAGGCGACCTGAGGCTTCTGGAATAATGGAGGCAGACTGGAAGCATGCTGGCACTGTGGATTGGTCCAGCCAGGTGTTAAAGATGTCTGTGAGGACACTCCTTATACACCTGCCCAGGTGTGTTATCAGGCCCTGGGGCCTTCCTTGGGTTGACTCTCCTCAGAGTTTTCCTCCCTTCAGCTACGTCCAGGTTTAGTGGCTCCCCCCCCCCGGTGTGGAACAGCTTTCACTGCTGGAGGCTGTTTAGTGCCTCAAACCTTCCAAAGAAGTTGTTCAGTTCATTTAGGAAGTCAGTGTTTGCTGCATCTACCGGGGGGGGGGGGGGGATGTTGCAGTCTGTTATCATCTGAATGCCTTTCCACATCCTCCTGGTGTTGCTGGCCTCATATAGAGATCCTGGATCTTCTGGCTGTGGTTCTGCTTCGCTGATCTGATGGTTTAAGTTGATTCTCACTGTTCTCATAACGGATGAATTTGTCAGGAACATCCAGGCTCCATAGTTGGTCGTCTGCTGTTTCCTGTTGAAGGAAGTCGCCTGTCTGTCATCAGGAGGTTTTAATTTGCTCCATCTGATTTATATTTATAGTTTTGGACTTATACATTTATGCAGTCAAAAGTTGAAATGATTAAAGCTTTTGATCTTTGTTCTGTAGCGTCTTTTTGAGCTTCTGTTATTGTAAAAATGTCAAACATCCTCTGTAGCGTTCTGATCCAATAGAATCTGGTTTTCCTTATGAACCTTTGATCTGATTGGAGGATCTGATGTGTCGAGAACTGAAGCTTTTGGATCAACTGAATTCATTTCTAAATGTTGATGTTTTTGTTAATAAATGTCACCCTAATGAGAACAGCTGGTTTTTACAGAGAATGAAGCTGAAGAAATAACTAAATATTTCCAGATGAATCTTTAAAACTTGCAGTTTTTCAGTAATCCAAACTTTATATTCAGTGTTTGTTTTTTCCAGCCTAATCCACAATAATCCTGCTCAGAGTTGTAATATCGGCTGATGACCAGCAGGGGTCGCCCTGCTCCACTTTCTTCAGGTCTCTGTTCTTTGAAGGCTGAGTCCGGTCCTGGACTGACACCCGTCTGGACTCGGCCAGTCCAGGTGGTTCTGATGATGCAATCGGGAAATAAGTGCTCAGAAACCCATCGCCATGGTGACAAGGCTGGCTGCCACAGCAACGCTTGTTGTTATGGCAACCGTCACAGCTCACAGCAGAGCATGGCCATCATCACAGATTTCTGCAGTCAGTGCTGTCACTCAGCGTTGCCATGGTGATTCTCTGATGCAAACAGCTTTGTTTACATCAGAGTTAAACTACAGAGGAACCCAGAAGGCTGCTCCTCCTTCTCCCTCTGCTCCTCCAACCTGCTCCTCCCTCTGCTCCTCCAACCTGCTCCTATCTTTGCTCCTCCCTCTGCTGCTCCCTCTGCTCCTCCAACCTGCTCCCTCTGCTGCTCCTTCTGCTCCTCCCTCTGCTGCTCCCTCTCCTCCTCTCTCTGCTCCTTCCTCTGCTCCTCCAACCTGCTCCTCCCTCTGCTGCTCCTATCTCTGCTCCTCCCTCCTCTCCTCCCTCTGCTGCTCCCTCTGCTGCTCCTCTCTGCTGCTCCGCCCTCCTCTCCTCCCTCTGCTCCTCCAAGGTGAGAATGGCGTCATGGCGTCCTGCGTTGCCCCTTCAGGTGCGTCAGGCTAACCGTTCTCCGGTTCCTCAGACGCTGCCGGATCGTTTAGAGGCTGAAAGTTTGAGACTTTTCCACAGAATCCAGACTCAGTCAACAGTAAACAGTTTATTGAGGTTCCTGTACAAGAGAGCTGTGCTGTTAGCAGACATGGGCAATGTGGAGTCAACAAGTCTTCTCCATGTCATGTATTGGTTCTACCCAGCCACTGAAGCAGGTGAGTCCAATCTTCACCGTGAATTAACCTGTGCAGATTGGACTCACCTGGTTAATTGGCTGGGTAGATTAAATACATGACATGGAGATGACTTGTTGACTCCACATTGCCCATGTCTGGCTGTTACGTCCATCAAACTTCTCCAAACATCTTTCAAAGTTTGAAGTATTAATGGTTCAGCTTCACAGTAACTGCTGTAAACAGAAAAAAACTAAAACAGGAAACCGCACGCCGCTGCTGACATGCAGGTGGAAACGGGAAACCAGTAGAGCTCTGGCTGCTGCTCCTCACATTAACAGACCTACAGCTGCTTTGACTTCAAATGATGGATGTTTTCATCGTCACACATCTAATCAAAATATTCATTCAAGCGATGATTCTTCCTACGGCTGATTTATGTCTGCTTGAACCAGAATCTGACCCTAACCCTCTGCCTGAAGCTAACGTTTACGCAGCCACTGGTTAACGGCCCCCTGGGGAATAATCTGGTTTTACCCCAGTATATCTTCATGCTAGGCTAAGCTAATCAAAGAAATCTGCCATGTTCTTAACACATATTGGTAAAGTTGGCACTATCTGAAATTATACCAATCACATTTATATCGTATATTAAAAATAATTGCCCTTATGTGGCATAAGGTAGAGCTAGCCTAGCCTAGCCTGCATCAAACCTAGCATAACCGTCTGGCTTGTTGACTTTGCTAATTAGCATGCTAAGCTGCTTTTCTCTTCTTTTTCTTTGCACACTAAGTCTATCAGTGGGACAACATGTGACCAAACATTCATCATCTCTGCTGTTGACAGAGTCCAGAGTAATACGTTGCTTAACGTTGCTGGCAGCCATGCTGGATTCTGAGGTTGAATTTTAGTTTTTTTTTTTTTTTTTTTATAAAGTCTAAGTATCTGATGACACTGCAGCTCGTTTTCTATATTTTTCTTACTGCCAATTGTTGAGTAGATGTTGTAGACAGGCAGGCCTGAATGAATAAAGAACAGGTGGACCCAGCCCTTTGTTTAGGTCCCAGTGTTGAGATATTTATTGACCTAGCCTGAATTTGGGGCGGGGCTAGATCTGTGAGGTCACCAAGGAAGAGCAGCTTTACTCTTTGCTGCACAGTCAAGTATTTTCTCTGCACAGTTTCCTGTTGATTAGTCAGTAGGAAGGCAGTTGGACCCCCTGTCTTTGCCCTATTGGCGGTTTTACCGACACGCCGCTCCTATGCCTGTGAGCTGCTAAGGGTTTGCTTAACGCTCCTTAATGGTTGACTTATTTAGGCTTGCAGTTGTGACAGGAATCCAAAATGGTGTGTGAGACCAAACCACAGCTGTTCCACTGATTTAAGACACCAGGACAGTCGCAGGGTGCTGTGTCGCATACATCTGTTTTTTGTTCTCGGGTAGCAGAGACCAGGTCCATCAGAGGAGCTCAGGCAAAGCTCTGTTCCTCAGTGAAATTTGGTCTGATAAGGTGAGATCTCTGCTGCAGGTCTTATGCTTGAATCTCTCTATTCCTAAACTCTAGTCCTTGAGGTCTGGTGTGCTGCACTTTTTGATGGGAGTCTGCAGCCACACCTCAGTCAAATGGATCAGCGACCTCTAGACCATGCAGTCCAGTTCTCCAGAGTTTTGCTAATGACCTGATTATTTGTTTTGGTGTGTTGAAGCAGAGAAACCTCTAAAAGGTGCAGGACACCGGGCCTCAGGTCCAGGACTTGAGGAACCCTGATCTATAATGACATCCAAGCACATCCTTTGCCTCCACAAGGCCAGCTCCATTGTCAAAGCTCACCTATGGGATATTGCCACCTGGATCTGTCCATTCTGAACCCCATTGATGGGGATGGGAGAGCCTAGTCTGTGGGAGAAACTCTGATGGATGCTGTCATTCAATCCTTAAGGAGCTATGATGTGCTGTAGAAATGTTTGCTCATTGGCAGTGATGCTAATGTTATTTAGGCTAACCTCTATGTACAGACCAGCAGGGTGCTGATGAAGGTCAGAAGGCAAAATAAAGCAGAAAATATAAATATGATTATAAAATATAGTATTTCTTCATATATGGATATTTCTTCTAGATTGTCCACAAACATAAAGTATGCAATATCTTTGGCTAAACACTACAGATAGTTTGTATCTTTCATTCTCTCTCACACAGACTAGAAAAACAAACCCTGACGTTTATTCTTATTCAACTTTTTTGCTCTAACCACAGATTTGATCAACCTAGAATTTTAAAATATCAAAATAAATAAACATTTGCTGATATTTAACAAAATTGCATTGAACAGTTTCATTTTATAACACGTTACATCATAACATTTAAACCTGACATGGATCATGTGTTTCTCCTCCAGTTGGAGGCACCTGCAGAAGAAACAAACATCAGGCATCACTTTCAGAACAGGCTGGGTTCTGATCCACGCTCAGACCTAAAGTCGCCGCTGGCTAAGAGGCTCAGTTTGTCATTGAAAGGATAAGAAGCAGTTGGCTGGACCTGCTGCTGACATCTGGTTTAGAGGTTGCTGACTGCGCTGTAGACACTCCAGACGCCGACAGAGAGCTTTCATAAATGTTGAGAAGTGAACCGAACAGAACCAGAGTTCCCACCATGCATGGTTCTGTTTCCTTCAAGGTTCCGGGAACTTTTGTGGCCTGCTGTCTTCTCTCTCAAGCTAAGGTGTTGTTGCTTGGTCATTCTAAACAGGTTGGTGAGATTGACTTAACGTGCTGTCCAACCCGCAAAGTTAAACACTGAGTTTATGTAACTTGGTCTGCATGCAGACTGGTGTTGGAGACAGGCAGTAACTGCAGCATCCAACAGTCCTGAGGCTCAGCAGACCCAATGGATACATTGGACATGTTAAATAATAGCCTGCAGCTGAAGCAGATTGATTGCTCAGGGCCCAGATTGGGCTATAGTACTCGCCCACAATATTCACAGTCCAGAGGATCAGTGGTTCTAAGTTGGACACCAGCCTGGACGATGGGTTGCCTTGCCACAGTCGGATTATTGCCCTGTTCCAAGCCCGGCAGGACCCTGTGACTTCTGGAGACCGGTTCTGAGATCTTCACAGAGCCCTAAACTGCCATCTTGCAGCAGGCCTTAAAGACAGGACGCATACATTGCAGCTTCACAGGCCAGAGCACCAACTGCTATGGGCTGATAACGGAGAAGGTCTAGATGTTCTACCTCACCACAGACCACCATGCTAGATGGAGGAAAGTGACCGAGTGGTGTCCTTCCTGACATCGTGGTTTGGAAGCCTGATGGACCTCAGAGACACCCTGGGAAAGCATCACGGCCTCTTATGGTGAGCCACATCATTCAGCACCCTCCCAGTCAAACCAGTTCCAACCAGTGTCATAAATCAAAACTCTGATCTGTTTCTGTTTTTGAAGAAATCGTGGAAATGACAGGATGTTGCAGATCTGTCACGTCTTTGGTATTTTTTTTATAGACCAAAGAATAGTAGTGAGTTTGAAAAGTAATCAGCTGTGATGAGTTAGTACCACAGAACTTTATCCCTTAACATGTGAAATGTAGAGTTATGTTGACCTCCAGAGTGAGCTGTAAAGTGCTTTGAGATGACGTGTTGTGAACTGGCGCTCTATGAATAAACAGGAAGAAGACATGCTTGAGCTCAACACCATATAAGCTGCCCACCTGTTCAAATAGCGATGATGATGCGTTATATTGCGGCTTTCCACAGACCTGGTACACATCAGATAGGTGGTAACCTTCTAACACTGGAACTCTGCGTTAAGCACAGTGCTGCGGAAATGGGAAATCTCTTGTATTGCAAACCAGCTCTGTTCCAGAGTGAAGAAAGTGAATAAAGAAAAACATGATTTCAAACTTTATGGTGAATCAGCCTCCCAGAAGATATTGATCAGAAAAGTGTTCCAAGGTGCAGTAACAGCAGTCCTGGTGAGTGGGAGATGTTGGAGAGTCAACTCTGATACTCCATGGAGCTGAAGGGGAGGCAGAGTCACTTTTCCACCAGGAAACAGCCGTCGTGTGAAGACAGTCACAGGCAGTCTGCTGGGTACAGACTCTCAGTAGACCTTTGACACACCGCTGCAGGTTGGTCTGTTCTCTGGAGAACATCTCTATAGAGCTACTGACATGTTTTCTAAACTAATCCATTTTAACTATTTAGGGTCTGGTCTGAAAATCCAGTTAAGGTTCTGGTCCACAGTGGGAACAGCACACCGGCCATTATGACATCACTCAGACTCGGACAGGAATATAGTCATGATCCAGATCATTTGCCAGTGTTAGCTTTAGGTGAAAGTCACAATTTGGGGCAAAGTTTGCTGCTTGCTGGAGGTCTGCGCTCTCCAAGTGCTTTTCTAGTTTTTTATGGGCCTCTAAAGAGAAGAGCTACTGGCAAACATAACTTTCTGCAAATTCCATGTTAATACAAATTTAGAAATTTGTGAATGATGTTTTGAGTTAAGAGGGGATTTTGGAGACTAGATTGAAATCATATAAACTACTAGTCAACTTTTTCTAGATTAGCCTTTTAGACATTCAGATAAGCTAATCTTTATACCAGGTCATACTCTGAGCACATAGAAACAGCCTTGACTATTTTTTTTTGTTCTGGAGGACATTTGTTGAACCCGTAACAAATGTGGACCTCGATGAGGCCCAGCTAACTAGTAGTGCTTGTTTTTACTTCAAACTGTGGTAACTGACAGCAGCGGACTGGGACACAGCTGACTGTCGCTCTCTACCCGAGTCCCGTGTGTCAGTAGCTCCTCTACCGTGGTCCAATCATCCAGCAGCTTGCTGTTCCTCAGCCGGTTCTGCTTCAGGTGGCTCAGCTCTAGCACCATCTGAGATGACGCCGCCCCCTGGCACCCACCCAAATGCTCCTCCGCTCCACCTCTCCTCTCTCTGTGTTGCCGTGACAGCGCCATGTGACGTCTTCTTTCAGTTCGACTCCAGTATCTCCCTGCCCACCGACCATCCTCCCATTCATCCTCACCTCCTTTCAGACCGTCTCCTCGCATCTCTTCATCTGTTGTGACCTCACTGCGCTCCCTGGCCAATCGGTAAGCACGAGCTCGGAGCAGCTGGTTCCTTACTGACTTCTGATTGGATAGCCTGGAACGGGGAGATGTTGGAGATCGAGGACTACGTTGTGGAGCTCCCAGTGTGCTGTAAAAAGGACCACAGGAACTCTTGGGTTTTTCCACGTAACTGCCAAGTGTCTGAAAGCCCCGCCAGTCCGAGACCCCACTGGAGGCAGATCCAGGGCTTTTGGAGAGGGAGTCCTCCTCTCTGCTTCGGTTTGAACTTGGATGATTGATCAGGCTGACTCTGTCTAGGCCGACATGACCGGTGGGATGACAGTGACTGGGATAACTGGCCCTGCTCCTCGGCCCCATCATGTTCCTGCTTGGACTTTGATGGCTGCTCTGGTAAGTGTTTCTTAGAACGTTTGGGTCCGTCATGTTGGGATGACTTGCCCTGCGGCGCTGCTGGCCTTCACTCAGATCTGTTATTGTCCGACTCCTTACTGGGACCTCAATCCTTCCACCTCGACCCTGCTGTTGCTGCTCCAACCACAACGCTCTCCGCTGGCAGGGCTCAGTGCGGCTTCCTGTACACAATCAACAAACAGGACTCCATCATTTAGCGCTGTCGTGTGATTGGTTCTAGTTAGTCACCGTTTAGCTAAAGTGGAATAGAGATGTTTTCTAAAATGTTTAGCTCAGAGGTTGGAATTCTGGTTCCTAAGAGCTGCTTTACTGCATGTTTCAAATGTATAATGATTCAGATTTTTGTTATCAGGCTCCACAAGAGCTTGATCAGTTAAATATTGAACTTTATTGTTTTCACATTGGAGAAATTCCCTCTCTGCATTTAACCTATCCCATAGGGGAGCAGTGGGCTGCCATAGTGCGGCGCCTGGTAAGAAGTGTGGGGTTAAGGGTCTTGCTCAGGAAAGCAGAGTGGCAGTCTGTGGGAGTGGGGCTTGAACTCAGAACCTCAGGATTCCAGGATCTATGCCCTAACCACCCCCCGCCAGTTAAATAAACACATCAGGATGAAAGTTGTCACTCCTGGTTATAGACCAGTTTGCATTCTAGCAATCAATACTTACCCATGGAGGGTGATGGGGGTGAATGGTGACGCGGTAAAGTGGGGCTTCTCTCAGCTCTGTGAAAGTGAACCATTGTAGTGGTGCTGTTTCCCACAGAGCACCGGGACGCCTGTGGTGGTCCAGAGTGGGTCACTGGCGTCGTCTCAGGGATGGACTCCAAATCCCACCGTGCCCTCTGCTCTCGAGGGGAGTGGCCTGATCGGAGGTGCGGAGTTGGTCGGTGAGTGTGGCTGCTGGGAAGCTTGTGCAGCCGTCTGTGCTCCCCGGTGCTGACGCTGTGGAAGCCGGAGTCGCTGGGTTCAGACGAGATCAGGGACTCCGAGGAGGAGGAGGAACCTTGGGAGGAAGGGGTGTGACCCGGAAGTGATGACATGGCATCCGTCTCAGCTTCAGAGAGTGCCACCCGCTGAGAGCCGCTGTCCAGCTCACTGAGGGGGAGGTAACTGAGGGGACGGTCAGGCCTCCAGGTAGGATGATAGTCCGACTGAAAACACAATTCAAGTGAATTTGAGTAGGGATAAAGATAAGCAACATTAGTTGTGCGCTGTCAATGCTTTCTCCAAAAGAAAATCTCCTATGATGTATATGTTTTAAAGATTTGACTGTTCTCAAACTGGTAGATTTCCATTATCTAATGGTGCAGCGATCCCATAAACCAGAATAACAAACAGACTTTGGCCCAGTTCAATGGCTACATGTCTCCAACAGGAAAACAATGCTTACAAAACTCAGAACATGCGTCTCATGTACCTGTCTGGGGAAACTCGTCCCTTCTTCTGAGCTGTAGCAGCCAATCAGACAGCTTTCTGAGCTGGGCTGGTGAGGCAACATCTCTGGACCCTGGAGCAGAAGCCAGAGATGAGAACGACAGCATGAAAAATCAAACAAGGTTTCATCTGACAGCAAAAAATCCTAAAACTACCTGGTAGTCCAGTCTGTCCAGATGGTCCAAGCTGTAGGAGACGTTAGGCAGGTAGTGGTTACCTGGATGCTGATCATTTGATGCTGTTGGGAGGTAATTGGTTGGATAGACATCAGATGACAACATCATGTGGCTGTTGGCAGGGTATGGCTCAGGGGACACAGTCATGTGTCCATAGTAGCTCCTGTAAAAGAGAAAAGGACAGTTTCTTCAATCCTAGTGAGGCAGGCAGCAGGACTACGAGGGCTGGAAACCCATTATGTTCAGAGCCTCAATGAACTGACCGCTACCTAACCAGGTCCAACATCAGCCATTGATGTTCATGACAGGACAGAACCACAAGGAGCACCAACCTTTGTAAGTCTGACTTCACTCCCTAAAATAACATGTACTGCCAGAAAGGAAATGTTATGGAGTCCAATCTTTAGTCCTGGTCCAGTCTTACTACCAGGTTTCTCACCTTGGTAGAACTTGTGGAAGCAAAACCTTGTTTTTCTACAGTTGGGACATCCTACTATGAATTCAAGTTAAGAACAGTTTTGCACCAGCTACATTTATCTCCTAAATTTGCTTTTTGTTTACCTCATTTAGAAGGAGGCAACCTGCTGGCCTCCTTTTCTAAATTATTTAACTGCTCTGTTTTTCATGTTTGATGCTTTAACTCCTCGTCCATCAGGATCAGAGCGGATCTTTAAGATGGAGCCTTAAATGGCCAAGCTCCATCTTATATCAGAGATCTGATTGTTCCTTATGTTCCTAACAGAGCACTTCGCTCTCAATCTGCAGGTTTACTAGTGGTTCCTAGAATTTCTAAAAGTAGAATGGGAGGCAGATCTTTTAGGCCCTGCTCAGGAAATTTTAATTGAAAGCTGATTAACAGGCTTTTGCTCTACTGCAATCATTATAATCAGCTGTGCTAAAGCAGGGAAACCTCTAAAACCTGCACGACAGGGGGCCTCCAGGACCGAGGTTGGGGACAGCTGTCAGTCTGGAGAACGGACAAGTGTGCTCTGATGCATGCTGGGCAAAGAGGGAGGGGCCAGAACAACATCCGGGGTCTTTGTCCGTTCACTGTCTGCTGTTCTAGTGAATTGGAACAGTGCTGGGCTGAGGCTGATTTTTTTTCACGAGGACACGGGAACGAAAAGTACACAGATTAAGAAATGCCCTGTAAGTCTGCTCCTCAAGGTCTCTTGGTACCACCCACTTTGGCGTCATGTTTAAGAACCTGTCTGGGCTTCTAGTTTCATACAGGGTGAGTTACACTTCAAGTGATGGTTACAAATATTAATATAATTTATATAGTTATTGGTCATATCAAGAAGCAAAATGAAAATAATTAGAAAATTAACTACCTGTATTTAACTATCACAATAATGACAACATACAACTGGTATGAACCATCAACTTCATAATCATGCAATTCTCAGGATTCTCAGACTGCATATAGATGTCCTTTATATTCAGAAAGTTCTCCTAAAGAGTAATACCGTTTCACCTCACCATCCATCACAGACATTATAGAAAAAAACTGCACCTACAGACAGACAGTATTTACAGTGTGATGGAAGACAAGATCAAACTGAGGAGGAACCCAGGAGATAATGAACAGGTCCTACCTGTTAGAACAATGTTCTTAGACTGTATTTTCACCTGCTGCCAGATGATAGATGTTTTGTTCCACTACCATTCAACCAGGAACTAGTTTACCTGTAATATTATTGTAGTTAGAACAGCCTATGGCAGGCCGTTTAGATATTATTAGTTTGTCTGAATAGGTATTTCTGATAAATAAAATATTTGTAAAGTTCAGTTTAGGCAAATGGACAGGAAGTTTTCTAGTTTTCATCATCTAGGCTTCTTCAGTTCCAACTAGTTGTGTTGTGCTCAAATCCCTCATTCAATATGTTGCTTGAGTCTCTGAAAAACCAGGATTTTCAACCAGCAACGGATGTCTGTGCACTTCAAAACCCTGAGACAAAAACTGGTTCACCCCAAAGATAAGACACCCAGAAACAAGACAGACAACCCGGTTAATGTCGTTCAGTGTAGTGAAGAGTGCACAGACCTATAGATTAGAGAGACCAAGCAACCGTTACACAGGCGCATGGCTCAGCAAAGGAGGGCCAACTCCTCAGGACAGGACTCATCTGTTCAAATACACCTGAAGGCTAAAGGATACTCGTTTGAGGACAACAACATCCAGTTTCTGGCCAAGCAAGACAGATGGTTTGATAGAGGGGTTAAGGAAGCCATCTTTGTAACCCTGAAAAAAACATTTCTCAACAGAGGAGGTGGTCTTAGACACAACCTTTTAGCTCCTTCCAGAGCACTCTTAGGAACAATACCTAGAAGATTTACCTTCCACCTGCCATTACCTGACTCACAGTTCAGTGAAGCATATAACTGAAACCACTCTGACAACGTAGTTAATGACCTATCAGTACCCCTAAACAACCTTTAACCCCCAGGTGACCTGCATAGCCAATCCAGTGGGAGGGATCAGAGCCTCCTTTTGTTCCCCTAAAGGCTGATTTATACTTTGAAACTAGGTGGTCTGCGTAGGTGTCGCAGTGAACGTAGAGACGTCCCGTCCCCTTCCACAGACACTCTGCTGCACTTCTCCCAAATTGTTGGTGACCGCAGACAGGAGGCCTCTGATTGGTCAAATCTACATCCGCTCTTCTCATGCATTTCTCCTGTTAAACAAAGCGCAGACCACGCTTCAATATTGAGCATAAATCAAAACTGCGTCATACCTGCAACAAGCTCACTGCGACACAATGCTGTGGGGGTACAACCTTCATTCTTTGTTCCACCACTAGTATATTAATCTCAGTGCTCCCCACCACTAGTTAGAACTGAAGAAGCCTCTAGGATGAGAGGAGAAACGTCTTCTAGGAAACATCACATCTAGTTGCCAGAACTGAACGATTTCAAGCTGGACCCTGACCTGGAGGACTGAGAATCTGCACAGATAAATATGAAAAACATTTATTCTTTTTCAAAATGACATTCTTTAAATCTAGAATAAACATCCACAACGGCTAGAAATTAATTGTACATCTCCATATACCTATTGTTACTGGTCAGCATTTGTGTTATTTTGACTATGAAGGAATGTTTTTCAGATATCATAAATACATTTTCACTCAAACTGGGAAATATCAAAACAGCCACTTAAAATATGTAAATATTTCTAGGTAAAATTCTGACCAGGAGGAATCCTATTTTGGTGATGTACAGATGGAACAACAGAGAGGAGAATGCTTTTAATAAATGTTAAAATTGCTTGCCATACCGACTTCATATAAACCTCTCCCCTAATCTACTGCTTCGATATCTTCCCCTCCTTTGCAGCTGTTTATCTTTCAAATACATTTTCCACAATTTTTTAATTTCTGCATTAAATCTCTGGTGTTAAATAGACACTTCCTGCTGCCTGTTGTCATGGTGACTCGTTGAATCGGGGCTAGACTGATAATGGCTTTTCAAAGTGAAGGGACATACTACCCCTTCACCACCAGTTTCACTGCCATTGAAGTTAGTCTCAGCTTTCTAAGAGGACCTTCCCTTTTAGAATAAATTTTTGAAAGCTGTTATTTTCTCAGTGTGATGAAGATGCAGCAAACTAGCGGAGCTTAAATGCCAGCATTTCCATCATAAGGTCGCCGTTAGACCCTCTGTCAAATCCCAGACAGGCTGAACAGTCTACTGGCCCTGCCCACTTCCTGGTTGGGGACAACCCTTAAGGCTGATTTATACTATCCGAAATGTGGTTGTCTGTGAAGGTGTCGCAGTGAACAAAAAGACGTCCCCGCCCCCTCTGCAGACACTCTGCTGCACCTCTCCCAAATTGTAGGTGACCTCAGACAGTGCGGCAGACAGAAGGCCAGCTTGTCTTGTTTTTATGACAGCAATTGTGGAAAACGACTCATGAAGATGGACCACATAGAAGAGCGAGGCGCGCAAGAACGGTGGGACGCTTTTCCACCTGGATCCCTGCTATTTTTCGCCCTCACGTCCCTCCGTTGTCGGACAAACTTAGCGCCATATCTTCTCCGCCTCGGCCGTATCTAGACCCACAGCGTTAAGCGCAGACGACGCTCAAAATTGAGCATAAATAAAAAATGTGTGTGTCAAGCTCACTGCAACACACTGCTGTGGGTATCTCAAAGCAGCTGTTGTGAAGTTTGTGACGTTCAGATCGATTAATTCAGAGTTGAGGATGATGATGGTGAAGGGGGCCTCTGATGTGTATTTCCTATACCTGGAGTGTCTGCCAGAGGGCGCTCACTGTTCTGCTGACTTAAGTTTAACCTTTTCTGTTTTGAATATCTCATGTCGTCTGGAAGGAAACAAATAGCTTACAGTCCAACTCGTTTCTAAAGGAGGAGAAATATCTTTAAAGTTTAAAGTGTGTTGCAGGAACAAAGCAAATGCAGAACCTGCTGTGCCTCCAGGCCGTCTGTTGCCATACAATCAATGGGAAAAATAGGGAGATTTTATGGAAGATGAAAAAAAAGCTGGATATCATCTCAACTGATCTTTAAGGATAGTAATAATATCCAATATTGTGGAATGTAAAGATTATTTAAATGAGCAGCGGTCTCTGAAATTTTGACCGTCACCAGTTGATCTAAGTCAGGAGGCCGGATGTCCTCTGATCAGGAAGCCGGATGTCCTCTAATCAGGGGACAGGGTGTTCTCTGATCACGGGGCTGGATGTCCCCTGACAAGGGCGCCGGATGTCCTCTAATCAGGGGACAGGGTGTCATCTGATCAGAGGGCTGGGTGTCCCCTGACCAGGGGGCCGGATGTCCTCTAATCAGGGGACAGGGTGTCCTCTGATCAGGTGGATGGGTGTCCCCTGACCAGGGGGCCGGATGTCCTCTAATCAGGGGACAGGGTGTCCTCTGATCAGAAGGCTGGGTGTCCCCTGACCAGGGGGCCTGGTGTCCTCTGACCAGGGGACCAGATGTCCTCTAATCAGGGGACAGGGTGTCCTCTGATCAGGGGGCAGATATGTATGGAAACCATCCATCCATCCAGCTTCCTCCGCTTATCCGGGGTCGGGTCGCGGGGGTAGCAGCTTAAGAAGGGAGGCCCAGACTTCCCTCTCCCCAGCCACTTCTTCTAGCCCCTCAGGAGGAACCCCAAGGCGTTCCCAGGCCAGCCGAGAAACATAGTCTCTCCAGCGTGTCCTGGGTCTTCCCCGGTGGGACGTGCCTGGAACACCTCACCAGGGAGGCGTCCAGGAGGCATCCTAACCAGATGCCCGAGCCACCTCAACTGGCTCCTCTCGATGTGGAGGAGCAGCAGCCCTACTCTGAGTCCCTCCCGGATGACCGAGCTTCTCACCCTATCTCTAAGGGAGAGCCCAGACACTCTACGGAGGAAACCCATTTCGGCCGCTTGTATCCGCAATCTCGTTCTTTCGGTCATGACCCAGAGTTCATGACCATAGATGAGGGTCGGAACGTAGATAAACCAGTAAATCGAGAGCTTTGCTTTTTGACTCAGCTCTCTCTTCACCAGGATGGACCGGTACAGCGCCCGCTTCACGGCAGACGCTGGGCCAATCCACCTGTCGATCTCCCGCTCCCTTCTTCCCTAATTCGTGAACAAGATCCCGAGATACTTAAACTCCTCCACTTGGGGCAGGATACCCCCCCTGAGCCGGAGAAGGCACTCTACCCCCGCAGGCACTGATCCCCATCCTGGCCACTTCACACTCGGCTGCGAACCGATCAAGCGAGAGCTGCAGATCACGACCTGATGAGGCCAATAGGACCACATCATCTGCAAAAAGGAGAGATGCAATCCTGAGGCCACCAAAACAGATCCCCTCAACACCTTGGCTGTGCCTAGAAATTCTGTCCATGAAGGTAATGAACAGAATCAGGGATAAAGGGCAGCCCTGGCGGAGTCCAACTCTCACCGGAAACGAGCCCAACTTACTGCTGGCACTGGGACCAGACTCTGACACCGGTCATACAGGGACCTGACAGCCTGTATCAAAGGGCTGTACTCCTGGAGAACCCCCTACAGGGTCCCCCGAGGGACACGGCCGAACGCCTTCTCCAAGTCCAGAAAGCACACGTAGACTGGTTGGACGAACTCCCATGCATCCTCCAGGACCCTGCTGAGGGTGTAGAGCTGGCCCAGCATTCCACGACCAGGACGAAAAACACACTGCTCTTCCTGAATCCGAGGTTCGACTACACGACGGACCCTCCTCTCCAGCACCCCCGAATAGACCGTGCCGGGGAGGCTTAAGAGTGTGACTCCCCTGTAATTTGAGCATACCCTCCGGTACCCTTTTTGAATAGGGGGACCACCACCCCAGTCTGCCAATCCAGGGGAACTGCCCCCGATGTCAATGCAATGTTGCAGAGTCACGTCAGCCAACACAAACCTACAATATCCAGGACCTTGAGGAACTCCGGGCGGATCTCATCCACCCCTGGGGCCCTGCCACCAAGGAGTTTTTTAACCACCTCGGCGACCTCGCCCGCAGAGATTGGAGAGCCCAGCCCAGAGTCCCCAGGCCCAGCTTCCACAAAGGAAGGCATGTTGGTGGGATTGAGGAGGTCTTCGAAGTATTCCGCCCACTGACCCACAATGTCCCGAGTCGAGGTCAGCAGCACACCATCCCCACTATAAACAGTGTTGTTGCTGCACCGCTTCCCCCTGCTCAGACCCCGGATGGTGGTCCAGAATCGCTTCGGAGCCGTACTGAAGTCTTTCTCCATGGCCTCTCTATGGAAACCAAAGGTATATAATGAAAATGATGAGCTGTTCAAAGCTGAGGGACGTTGGGGTTGGATAATCTGACCACCATGGGTCTGAGCTGAGATTAGGAGATTATTATTACTCATCTTCATCATCCTCAATGCTGTGTTCATTGTAAAATATTCTATGAGCAAAGAATGCATGTAAGACTCTTTACTGTCTAGATTAATTTATGACTTTATTTATATTCTAACTTTTTTCTATTTACTGTAGATTTATTTATTTATTTTTCTTCATATATTCGTTACTACCTTTGAAGTTGATGATTATTTCTTTATTTGTTTTGTACATGCATCCATAGCTTCACTGGTAAATATGTGCTTCATTATTACGTCATTCTTTGGTGTTTAATTACTGCACTTTATCACAGATAAAAAAGATATCTGTTTCTTTTCCTTCAGGTAATGATGGAACTGCAAGACCGCGTCGGGCCTTTGGTCTGCTCTTGTACTCACCCTACACCGTAGACGTCTCCCTGTCCTTCCTCCCCCTCCATTAGACCCATCGCTCTCAGGGCCTCCCAGTGCCTCTCTGGTGGGAGGCTACACTCGATGGCACAGTGGGACCGCCGCCTCCTGTGACCACGCCCACTTTTACTTTCCACTGCCACTGTGATGGGCTGACCATACTCGTCCACAAAGTGAAGCTCTTCTCGGCACCGATGACGGGAAGATTCATGCGTCTTAGCCTGAGGAAAGGGAGCGAGGACAGTAAAAGAAAGCCTTTTCCTCAGCATCCGCTGTTATATTTTTTATGTTTATATATTTTAAAAACAAGGCAGAGTGTGTATGACGTCCATAGTTTCCTGCTGTATAAGAGGACCCTTTGTAAAGCAAGAGCAGCATATTTCTCCTCATTAATATAGGAGAATAAGAATAATCCTAGATTTCTTTTTAATCCAGTTGCCAAACTCACCCAGAGCCATAGCTCTGTTGAACCGTCCATCCCACCTGCTCTTAGCAGGAACGATTTTATGGGATTCTTTGTAAATAAGATTGATCTTATTAAAAATAAGATCATAAGCACTCCTCTATCCGCGATTGTACCTGAGGTAGTCATGGAATCTGAACCGGGTTTAGACTGCTTTGATCCAGTTGAACTTTCAGAGTTAGCAAAACTATTGTCTTCATCTAAGCCTTCAACTTGTATGTTAGATCCAGTTCCAACCAGGTTATTTAAGGAGGTATTCCCTTTGATCTCCTCCTCCATTTTAGATGTGATTAATCTATCTCTGTTACAGGGATATGTACCAAAGGATTTTAAGGTTGCTGGAATTAAACCTCTGCTTAAGAAACCGTCTTTTGACCCAGATGACTTGGTTAATTATAGACCTATATCCAATCTTCCTTTCTTATCCAAAATTCTTGAGAAAGTAGTTGCCAAACAAGTTTACAACCACTTACACCATAATGAACTTTTTGAAGAGTTTCAGTCTGGCTTTAGAGCTCATCATAGCACTGAAACAGCTCTGGTGAAAGTCACTATTGATATTCTCATGGCCTCAGATAATGAACTTGTATCTGTGCTCGTCCTGTTGGATCTTAGTGCTGCATTTGATACAGTTGATCATATTATTATTTTAGAAAGACTTGAATATTTTGTTGGAATTAAAGGAACAGCACTAGACTGGTTTAAATCTGATCTATCTGATCGAATTCAGTTTGTTCACGTAAATGATAGATCTTCAACACGCTCAAAGGTTACCTGTGGAGTACCACAGGGATCAGTGCTAGGACCAATTCTCTTTACTTTATACATGCTCCCAATCGGTAGAGTTATTAGACAGCATGGGATTAATTTCCACTGTTATGCTGATGATACCCAGCTATATCTGTCTATAATCCAGATGAAGCTAACCCATTACATAGATTACAGGCATGTCTGAAGACATAAAAACCTGGATGACTCTTAACTTTCTGCTTCTGAATGCAGACAAAACAGAAGTTATAGTCTTTGGACCAGAGTCTCTGAAAAAGAAGCTGATTAGCCAGTCACTTCATTTGGATGGGATTAAACTGATTTCAGATAATAAAGTAAAAAATCTTGGTGTTATTTTTGACCAGGACCTGTCATTTAAATCCCAGATCAAAGAGGTTTCTAGAATTTCCTTCTTTCATCTGAGGAACATTGCAAAAATGAGCAATCTCCTGTCCAGGGGTGATGCTGAGAAACTAGTCCATGCATTTGTTACTTCAAGGCTGGACTATTGTAATTCTTTACTATCAGGAAGTCCACAAACTGTAGTTAAAAGCCTTCAGCTGATCCAAAATGCTGCAGCCAGAGTCCTGATGAAAATGAAAAAGAGAGATCATATCTCTCCTATCCTGGCTTCTCTTCATTGGCTTCCTGTTAAATCCAGAATAGAATTTAAAATCCTCCTCCTCACATATAAAGCCTTAAATGGCCAAGCTCCATCTGATATCAGAGATCTGATTGTTCCTTATGTTCCTAACAGAGCACTTCGCTCTCAATCTGCAGGTTTACTAGTGGTTCCTAGAATTTCTAAAAGTAGAATGGGAGGCAGATCTTTTAGTTATCAGGCTCCTCTCCTGTGGAACCAACTACCAGTTTTAGTCCGTGAGGCAGACACCCTGTCTACTTTTAAGGCTAGGCTTAAAACTTTCCTTTTTGATAAAGCTTCTAGTTAGAGTGGCTCAGGTTATCCTGAGCTATCTCTATAGTTCTGCTGCTATAGGCTTAGACTGCTGGAGGACATAGGGACCCCTTTTTCATCATTCTGCTTCATTCTATCTCTATTCTCCCACTCTGCAGAATCTGTTAGTTCAATCTCTAACCTTCTGCTCTCTCTGCTTTTTCTCATAGTAGCTTTGCCTCGTCTGTTCCTGTTTGGCTGTGACTCCATCCTGGAAAGAAACATCAGCTGTGCTGCTTCCATCAACACCCTTGTTTATAGATGTTGGAGATCGGCCTGTTTTCCAGTGTGGTCCTGTTTCTCTGACTGTGACTAACTGGATGTGCTCTCTTCATCCTCTGGCATGGGAGCTGGCTCGGAGCTCGTCTGCCTGGCTGTGTGTTTCCTGGACGGGGCCGCCTTTTACAGTTGCCTTTTGTATCTACAGGTGCTGGTCATAAAATTAGAATATCATGAAAAAGTAGATTGATTTCAGTAATTCCATTTAAAAAGTGAAACTTGTATATTATATTCATACATTACATACAAACTCATATATTTCAGATGTTTATTTTGTTTAATTTTGATGATTACAAATGACAACAAATGAAAATCTCAAATTCATCATATCAGAAAATTAGAATATTGTGAAAAGGTTCAAAATTGATGGCCCCTGGTGCCACACTCTAATCAGCTAATTAACTCAAACCACCTGCAAAAGCCTTTAAATGGTCTTTCAGTCTAGTTCTATAGGCTACACAATCATGGGGAAGACTGCTGACTTGACAGTTGTCCAAAAGACGACCATCGACACCTTGCACAAGGAGGGCAAGACACAAAAGGTCATCGCTAAAGAGGCTGGCTGTTCACAGAGCTCAGCGTCCAAGCACATTAATAGAGAGGCGAAGGGAAGGAAAAGATGTGGTCGAAAAAAGTGTACAAGCAAGAGAGATAACCGCACCCTGGAGAGGATTGTGAAACAAAACCCATTCAAAAATGTGGGGGAGATTCACAAAGAGTGGACTGCAGCTGGAGTGAGTGCTTCAAGAACCACCACACACAGACGTATGAAAGACATGGGTTTCTGCTGTCGCATTCCTTGTGTCAAGCCACTCTTGAACCACAGACAGCGTCAGAAGCGTCTCGCCTGGGCTAAAGAGAAACAGGACTGGACTGCTGGTGAGTGGTCCAAAGTCATGTTCTCTGATGAAAGTAAATTTTGCATTTCCTTTGGAAATCAAGGTCCCAGAGTCTGGAGGAAAAGAAGAGAGGCACTTCATCCACGTTGCTTGAAGTCCAGTGTAAAGTTTCCACAGTCAGTGATGGTTTGGGGTGCCATGTCATCTGCTGGTGTTGGTCCATTGTGTTTTCTGAGGTCCAGGGTCAACGCAGCCACATACCAGGAAGTTTTAGAGCACTTCATGCTTCCTGCAGCTGACCAACTTTTTGGAGATGCAGATTTCATTTTCCAACAGGACTTGGCACCTGCACACAGTGCCAAAGCTACCAGTACCTGGTTGAAGGACCATGGTATCCCTGTTCTTAATTGGCCAGCAAACTCTCCTGACCTTAACCCCATAGAAAATCTATGGGGTATTGTGAAGAAGAAGATGCAATACACCAGACCCAACAATTCAGAAGAGCTAAAAGCCACTATTAGAGCAACCTGGGCTATCATAACACCTGAGCAGTGCCACAGACTGATCGACTCCATGCCATGCCGCATTGCTGCAGTAATACAGGCCAAAGGAGGCCCAACTAAATACTGAGTGCTGTACATGCTCATACTTTTCATGTTCATACTTTTCAGTTGGCCAACATTTCTATAAATCCTTTGTTTTTATTGGTCTTCAGTAATATTCTAATTTTCTGATATGATGAATTTGAGATTTTCATTTGTTGTCATTTGTAATCATCAAAATTAAACAAAATAAACATCTGAAATATATGAGTTTGTATGTAATGTATGAATATAATATACAAGTTTCACTTTTTAAATGGAATTACTGAAATCAATCTACTTTTTCATGATATTCTAATTTTATGACCAGCACCTGTATGCTTCTTTTTCTATGTCTGCTTCTGTCTCCTTGAACCCCAGTGGGCCTCAGCAGATGGCCGCTCGCACTGAGCCTGGTTCTGCTGGAGGTTTCTTCCTGTTAAAAGGGAGTTTTTCCTCTCCACTGTCGCTACAAGCATGCTTAGTGTGAGGGATTGCTGAAGAGTCAATGAGTCGATGCAATCAACTGGTTTTCCTTAGATATAAAACTTTGTATCAATTTGACTGTATGATCTGGTTGAACTGTAAAGTGCCTTGAGATGACATGTGTTGTGAATTTGGCGCTATATAAATAAACTGAATAGAATTGAATTGAATAGTTAACGTTTATACCGTACTTTTATTTGTTAAACAAATGCTTGGGCCTGTATAAAGTTTTTATTCCCTGATTTCAATGTTGTATGGAGTATTTCATTGTATGATAACTCTAAAAAAAAAAAAAGGTTTCTACTTCACGTATTTCACCTATCGCGGGTTCTTTTTGGAACATAACCTCCGCGATAAACGAGGGTTCACTGTATTTAAGATGGGAATACTCCGGATTAGCTCACTGACTTTTGGGGGGGTTACAGCCATCCCTGACAACAATTTAGAAACGCCACTATTCATCGCGGCAGCAAGCAGCATTCTTGCATAATGTGCCCAAACAGCCTGGGGGGTTGGGCCTTTCATGCTTGTTGTAAGGCATCATAGCGTCCTTTTCCAGATCAAACTGAAAATTTTACCAGCTAGATGATAATAAAAATAACAAAAATAGTATAACAATACGCCTATTATTAGCAGAGTAAGATACTGAGGCTGTAGAATGATAATCCCTATGGTCTAATGTAATTCCTTGGAAAGGTGGAGCGCACATCAGCTGATCTAAATAAAAGAAAGATGCCATAAAGTGAAACAGCATAATAGGCTAGTATCCGTAATATATATAAATAAGTTAAATAAGTTATTGTACAATTTCTGATATCATAGGCCATCAAGTGATAAAAAAAAAAGAAAAACATTAAAGGCAACATTAATAACTTGACCTCAGCTGGGACCGAACCCTTAACCTTTTGAATTGCAGACCATTCACCCTACCCTCACGCTAAACCGGGAGAACAAAAATCTGCTCAGGTCGCAACAGCTCATACCCCTCCCAGTCTGCTCATTCACTAATCGTGACTCATGGGACGCCGAAATGGACTCAGACTGCCACCTAGTGGCTATAGTAGTCACATGTTTTTCACGCAATTTGTGAAACACGCGGAGCATGAGTGAAGTGTCCATTTCCAACCATCACCCACTGTACATGCTCCCAATTGGTAGAGTTATTAGACAGCATGGGATTAATTTCCACTGTTATGCTGCTGATACCCAGCTATATCTGTCTATAATCCAGATGAAGCTAACCCATTACATAGATTACAGGCATGTCTTGAAGACATAAAAACCTGGATGACTCTTAACTTTCTGCTTCTGAATGCAGACAAAACAGAAGTTATAGTCTTTGGACCAGAGTCTCTGAAAAAGAAGCTGATTAGCCAGTCACTTCATTTGGATGGGATTAAACTGATTTCAGATAATAAAGTAAAAAATCTTGGTGTTGTTTTTGATCAGGACCTGTCATTTAAATCCCAGATCAAAGAGGTTTCTAGAATTTCCTTCTTTCATCTGAGGAATATTGCAAAAATGAGCAATCTCCTGTCCAGGGGTGATGCTGAGAAACTAGTCCATGCATTTGTTACTTCAAGGCTGGACTATTGTAATTCTTTACTATCAGGAAGTCCACAAACTGTAGTTAAAAGCCTTCAGCTGATCCAAAATGCTGCAGCCGGAGTTCTGATGAAAATGAAAAAGAGAGATCATATCTCTCCTATCCTGGCTTCTCTTCATTGGCTTCCTGTTAAATCCAGAATAGAATTTAAAATCCTCCTTCTCACATATAAAGCCTTAAATGGCCAAGCTCCATCTGATATCAGAGATCTGATTGTTCCTTATGTTCCTAACAGAGCACTTCGCTCTCAATCTGCAGGTTTACTAGTTGTTCCTAGAATTTCTAAAAGTAGAATGGGAGGCAGATCTTTTAGTTATCAGGCTCCTCTCCTGTGGAACCAACTACCAGTTTTAGTCCGTGAGGCAGACACACTGTCTACTTTTAAGGCTAGGCTTAAAACTTTCCTTTTTGATAAAGCTTCTAGTTAGAGTGGCTCAGGTTATCCTGATCTATCTCTATAGTTCTGCTGCTATAGGCTTAGACTGCTGGAGGACATAGGGACCCCTTTTTCATCATTCTGCTTCATTCTATCTCTATTCTCCCACTCTGCAGAATCTGTTAGTTCAATCTCTAACGTTCTGCTCTCTCTGCTTTTTCTCATAGTAGCTTCATCTGGTCTGTTCCTGTTTGGCTGTGACTCCATCCTGGAGAGAAATATCAGCTGTGCTGCTGCCATCAACACCTTTGTTTCTAGATGTTGGAGCTTGGCCTGTTTTCCAGTGTAGTCCTGTTTCTCTGACTGTGACTAACTGGATGTGCTCTCTTCATCCTCTGACATGGGAGCTGGCTTGGAGCTCGTCTGCCTGGCTGTGTGTTTCCTGGACGGGGCCGCCTGTGGAGCTGGTTGACAGTTGCCTTTTGTATCTATGCTTCTTTTTCTATGTCTGCTTCTGTCTCCTTGAACCCCAGTGGGCCTCAGCAGATGGCCGCTCACACTAAGCCTGGTTCTGCTGGAGGTTTCTTCCTGTTCAAAGGGAGTTTTTCCTCTCCACTGTCGCTACAAGCATGCTTAGTGTGAGGGATTGCTGAAGAGTCAATGAGTCGATGCAATTAGCTGGTTTTCCTTAGATAGAAAACTTTGAATCAATCTGACTGGATGATCTGGTTGAACTGTAAAGTGACCTGAGATGAGATGATGTGAATTGGAGCTAAAGAAATAAAATGAATAGAATTGAATTGGCCTTCAGTCCCATTATTAGTGTCAATGGCAACAAGGTTAAGAAAAGAAACATTTCCAGCCTTCATTTCCATTGATTTTGTTTGTGGAAAATGAAAACCCAAACTCTAAACCTCTGAAATGAAGAAACTGTGAAAACTAACTTTGGGCTCAGAAGTGATTCAGCAAGTTTAGTCCCGCCCTCCAGTGGTTTCCTCAGCCTCACATTGGTCCTCACTGCTGACTGCCAGTTCAGACGATCATATCCAACTACGTTCATGTTGTATTTATTTAAATGTACGTCAGTAACATAGAAATGCATTAGCCATTTAAATTGCAGAATTCTGACGGCTGTTTATGGACATTGTGTGAACTTTAAAGCAAACCCTTTTCCAATCCTGTTCACTGATATTTGCTGATAGATCCAACTTCCAGTTTATAAGCGTATTATTTGAGTTCTCTGGTGAGTTAGAGATCAAAATGTTATAAAAGTCTGAAAAAATGCCCTTCCTTGATTTCTTCTGAGTCATTATCTGTTCAAGTGATGTAAGAGGGGGGTTGTTAAGATTATTGTAATTTGCTTTAACAAGAAATTTAAAATAATGCTTTTTATTCAGCTTGAATTTGGTTTGTAGCTCTGCAAATGTGGCTGCCTTTTAGCTTTGGGTTCCCTGTGTTCCCCGTACACCAAAATTCTATTGACTAAATTAGCTGAGATTGATTCTCTACATCCAGACATTTAATTGTTCTGATAAAATGAAATCTGCTTTTTATTCCACATCTCTGGGATTATATTGAGGAGAAAGTGACTGTGTCATCATTCTGTCAGCGGTGAGGACGTGGCGAGGACAGGCCGCCACCCGCAGCGCTCTCACTCTCTGTGCCTGGTGGGTTTCGCTCTAATGGTGGCTGCTTGTGCTATACGTAAAGAGGCAGGGCGATGTAGGTCAGGATTCAGCGCTCCATAACCCCGGGACCCGCACTCGAGTCTTTTCAGACAACACACGCCCCTGGGGCCCACACACACACACAGAGACATGAACTAAAGCTGGAGAGACACAGAATGGGAGAGTGATGTTCTGCACCCTGGAGATGCGTGCCGCGCTCTGCTGCACTTTGACAGTAACATGGACTGATCTCTCCGACTCTCGCTGTTGTTTATCAAGTCATGACTCGGTTTTCAGCGACTCTCCAGACTCACCAAATGTGACACTCTTCCTTCTCAGCATAAAATCTGATCCAATCTGCAAAAAAAGGGTCACAGGCTGAAAAGTTGCCAGGAAGAGATGCAGTGAAATGAAACAAACACCAATTCTTATCTAAATGCTGCTGGGAAGCTAAAACAGCAGGACCAAAGGGGCTCCAGCCATCCATCCAGGTAGCAGCCAGTAACGTCGCGTTGGACCGGATGTCTCAGATTAAACATCAGCTGAGGAGAGGTAACAGCAATTAACATGCTGTGCTGGTGTCTCCGTGATTGGGATGGTTCTATTCAATTAAATTCAATTCAGTTTATTTATATAGCGCCAAATTCACAACACATGTCATCTCAAGGCACTTTACAGTTCAACCAGATCATACAGTCAAATTGATACAAAGTTTTCTATCTAAGGAAAACCAGTTGATTGCATTGACTCATTGACTCAAATACAATCCCTCACACTAAGCATGCTTGTAGCGACAGTGGAGAGGAAAAACTCCCTTTTAACAGGAAGAAACCTCCAGCAGAACCAGGCTCAGTGTGAGCGGCCATTTGCCGAGGCCGACTGGGGTTCAAGGAGACAGAAGCAGAGATACAAAAAGCAGCTGTAAAAGGCGGCCCCGTCCAGGAAACACACAGCCAGGCAGACGAGCTCCAAGGCAGCTCCCATGCCAGAGGATGAAGAGAGCACATCCACCCAGCCACGGCCAGAGAAACAGGACCACACTGGAAAACAGGCCGATCTCCAACATCTACAAACAAGGGTGTTGATGGAAGCAGCACAGCTGATGTTTCTTTCCTGGATGACGTCACAGCCAAACAGGAACAGACGAGGCAAAGCTACTCTGAGGAAAAGCAGAGAGAGCAGAAGGTTAGAGATTGAACAAACAGATTCTGCAGAATAGGAGAACAGAGAGAGAATGAAGCAGAATGATGAAAAAGGGGTCCCTATGTCCTCCAGCAGTCTAAGCCTATAGCAGCAGAACTATAGAGATAGATCAGGATAACCTGAGCCACTCTAACTAGAAGCTTTATCAAAAAGGAAAGTTTTAAGCCTAGCCTTAAAAGTAGACAGGGTGTCTGCCTCACGGACTAAAACTGGTAGTTGGTTCCACAGGAGAGGAGCCTGATAACTAAAAGATCTGCCTCCCATTCTACTTTTAGAAGTTCTAGGAACCACTAGTAAACCTGCAGATTGGAGCTTGGCAATTTAAGGCTTTATATGTGAGAAGGAGGATTTTAAATTATATTCTGGATTTAACAGGAAGCCAATGAAGAGAAGCCAGGATAGGAGAGATATGATCTCTCTTTTTCATTTTCATCAGAACTCTGGCTGCAGCATTTTGGATCAGCTGAAGGCTTTTAACTACAGTTTGTGGACTTCCTGATAGTAAAGAATTACAATAGTCCAGCCTTGAAGTAACAAATGCATGGACTAGTTTCTCAGCATCACCCCTGGACAGGAGATTTCTAATTTTTGCAATGTTCCTCAGATGAAAGAAGGAAATCCTAGAAACCTCTTTGATCCGGGATTTAAATGACAGGTCCTGATCAAAAATAACACCAAGATTTTTTACTTTATTATCTGAAATCAGTTTAATCCCATCCAAATGAAGTGACTGGCTAATCAGCTTCTTTTTCAGAGACTCTGGTCCAAAGACTATAACTTCTGTTTTGTCTGCATTCAGAAGCAGAAAGTTAAGAGTCATCCAGGTTTTTATGTCTTCAGACATGCCTGTAATCTATGTAATGGGTTAGCTTCATCTGGATTTATAGACAGATATAGCTGGGTATCATCAGCATAACAGTGGAAATTAATCCCATGCTGTCTAATAACTCTACCGATTGGGAGCATGTATAAAGTAAAGAGAATTGGTCCTAGCACTGATCCCTGTGGTACTCCACAGGTAACCTTTGAGCATGAGGAAGATCTATCATTAACATAAACAAACTGAATTCGATCAGATAGATCAGATTTAAACCAGTCTAGAGCTGTTCCTTTAATTCCAACAAAATATTCAAGTATTTCTAAAAGAATATTATGGTCAACTGTATCAAATGCAGCACTAAGATCCAACAGGACAAGCACAGATACAAGTCCATTATCTGCGGCCATGAGAATATCATTAGTGACTTTCACCAGAGCTGTTTCAGTGCTATGATGAGCTCTAAAGCCAGACTGAAACTCTTCAAAAAGTTCATTATGGTGTAAGTGGTCGCAAACTTGTTTGGCAACTACTTTCTCAAGAATTTTGGATAAGAAAGGAAGATTGGATATAGGTCTATAATTGACCAAGTCATCTGGGTCAAGAGACGGTTTCTTAAACAGAGGTTTAATTACAGCAACCTTAAAAGCTTTAGGTACATATCCCTGTAACAGAGATAGATTAATCACATCTAAAATGGAGGAGGAGATCAAAGGGAATACCTCCTTAAATAACCTGGTTGGAACTGGATCTAACATACAAGTTGAAGGCTTAGATGAAGACAATAATTTTGCTAATTCAGAAAGTTCAACTGGATCAAAGCAGTCTAAACCCGGTTCAGATTCCATGACTACCTCAGGTACAATCGCGGATAGAGGAGTGCTTATGATCTTATTTTTAATAAGATCAATCTTATTTATAAAGAATCCCATAAAATCATTGCTGCTAAGAGCAGGTGGGATGGACGGTTCAACAGAGCTATGGCTCTGGGTGAGTTTGGCAACTGTATTAAAAAGAAATCTAGGATTATTCTTATTCTCCTCTATTAATGAGGAGAAGTATGCTGCTCTTGCTTTACAAAGGGTCCTCTTATACAGCAGTAAACCATTTTTCCAGACTAGGAAGGACTCCCGCAGGCCTGTGGAGCGATATTTTCTCTCCAGTTTCCTAGTATTTTGCTTCAAAGTACGCAGCTCTGCATTAAACCAAGGAGCAAGCTTTCTATTTTCAACGGTTTTCATTTTCAAGGGAGCTGCGTTGTCTAACTAGAGTTCTGTTCTTCTAGTTTGGGTTCCATTTGTAGCAAAAGACAAACAAGGGGAGGGGGCATCTGAAGGGGATCAAGACTTCAAACCTACAAATTAACACAGTAGAACGATGTGGAGGAGGACCCCTAGGTCCGCTTGGTTCAGGAGGTCAATGAAGGCTTACAGGAACCGTCAGAAAGTCTGATGAAAGCTCCAAGAGAAGCTTTATATTCAGGAAGGAGCTCAAGTGATGGCCTAAGATCAACAAGGAGATCGGTAACCTGGTAACCATGAAGGTGCTGGAGTGGAGGCCTGAGATCACCAAGGAGATCGGTAACCTGGTAACCATGAAGGAGCTGGAGTGGAGGCCTAAGATCACCAAGGAGATCGGTAACCTGGAAGGAGGTGGAGTGGAGGCCTAAGATCACCAAGGAGATTGGTAACCTGGAAGGTGCTGGAGTGGAGGCCTGAGATCACCAAGGATATTGGTAACCTGGTAACCATGAAGGTGCTGGAGTGGAGGCCTGAGATCACCAAGGAGATTGGTAACCTGGTAACCATGAAGGTGCTGGAGTGGAGGCCTAAGATCACCAAGGAGATCGGTAACCTGGTAACCATGAAGGAGCTGGAGTGGAGGCCTAACATCACCAAGGAGATCGGTAACCTGGTAACCATGAAGGTACTGGAGTGGAGGCCTAAGATCACCAAGGAGATCGGTAACCTGGTAACCATGAAGGTGCTGAAGTGGAGGCCTAAGATCACCAAGGAGATCGGTAACCTTGAAGGAGCTGGAGTGGAGGCCTAAGATCACCAAGGAGATTGGTAACCTGGAAGGAGCTGGAGTGGAGGCCTAAGATCACCAAGGAGATTGGTAACCTGGAAGGAGCTGGAGTGGAGGCCTGAGATAACCAAGGAGATCGGTAACCTGGAAGGAGCTAGAGTGGAGGCCTAAGATCACCAAGGAGATTGGTAACCTGGAAGGAGCTGGAGTGGAGGCCTGAGATCACCAAGGAGATCGGTAACCTGGTAACCATGAAGGTGCTGGAGTGGAGGCCTAAGATCACCAAGGAGATAGGTATCCCGGTAACCATGAAGGAGCTGGAGTGGAGGCCTGAGATCACCAAGGAGATCGGTAACCCGGTAATCATGAAGGTGCTGGAGTGGAGGCCTGAGATCACCAAGGAGATCAGTAACCCGGTAACCATGAAGGTGCTGGAGTGGAGGCCTGAGATCACCAAGGAGATCGGTAACCTGGTAACCATGAAGGTGCTGGAGTGGAGGCCTGAGATCACCAAGGAGATCGGTAACCTGGTAACCATGAAGGTGCTGGAGTGGAGGCCTGAGATCACCAAGGAGATCGGTAACCTGGTAACCATGAAGGTGCTGGAGTGGAGGCCTGAGATCACCAAGGAGATCGGTAACCTGGTAACCATGAAGGAGCTGGAGTGGAGGCCTAAGATCACCAAGGAGATTGGTAACCTGGAAGGAGCTGGAGTGGAGGCCTAAGATCACCAAGGAGATTGGTAACCTGGAAGGAGCTGGAGTGGAGGCCTGAGATAACCAAGGAGATCGATAACCTGGAAGGAGCTGGAGTGGAGGCCTAAGATCACCAAGGAGATTGGTAACCTGGAAGGAGCTGGAGTGGAGGCCTAAGATCACCAAGGAGATTGGTAACCTGGTAACCATGAAGGTGCTGGAGTGGAGGCCTAAGATCACCAAGGAGATTGGTAACCTGGAAGGAGCTGGAGTGGAGGCCTGAGATCACCAAGGAGATCGGTAACCTGGTAACCATGAAGGTGCTGGAGTGGAGGCCTAAGATCACCAAGGAGATCGGTATCCTGGTAACCATGAAGGAGCTGGAGTGGAGGCCTGAGATCACCAAGGAGATCGGTAACCTGGTAACCATGAAGTTGCTGGAGTGGAGGCCTGAGATCACCAAGGAGAACGGTAACCTGGTAACCATGAAGGTGCTGGAGTGGAGGCCTAAGATCACCAAGGAGATTGGTAACCTGGAAGGAGCTGGAGTGGAGGCCTGAGATCACCAAGGAGATCGGTAACCTGGTAACCATGAAGGTGCTGGAGTGGAGGCCTAAGATCACCAAGGAGATCGGTATCCTGGTAACCATGAAGGAGCTGGAGTGGAGGCCTAAGATCACCAAGGAGATTGGTAACCTGGTAACCATGAAGGTGCTGGAGTGGAGGCCTGAGATCACCAAGGAGATCAGTAACCTGGTAACCATGAAGGTGCTGGAGTGGAGGCCTGAGATCACCAAGGAGATCGGTAACCTGGTAACCATGAAGGTGCTGGAGTGGAGGCCTGAGATCACCAAGGAGATCGGTAACCTGGTAACCATGAAGGTGCTGGAGTGGAGGCCTGAGATCACCAAGGAGATTGGTAACCTGGTAACCATGAAGGAGCTGGAGTGGAGGCCTAAGATCACCAAGGAGATCGGTAACCTGGTAACCATGAAGGTGCTGGAGTGGAGGCCTGAGATCACCAAGGAGATCGGTAACCTGAGTTTTCCCATGCGTGGGAAATGAAACATCCAGGAAGGTTTTCAAGCCGTGGTCAGAAGACAGGTCACAGGTCGGCAGCAAGAGGAATTCAGGTCACGGTCCAGAAAACACAGAACAGACAAAGAGAGCTAACATGGGTGGTTGAAATCTCAGAAGTCCAAGGGTAGAAACAGATCAGGAACCGGCAGAACCAAACACAGGACTGCTAGTTAGTCTCGCTGAGAAGCTTGACTAATCTGCCACCAAAGGCTGGGCTCCAGAGGCTTAAACAGCTGCAGGAACAGGTGGCTAAGAGCTAATAATCACAGGGCAGAGCAAAGCAGAATAGAGCAACAAGGGAAAAAACAACATGAAGGTACCAAGTTCATTTAACTAGAAGCTGATTGCATCATAATAATACAGGAAGTTATCAGTCTGTTAGAACTTTTGACCATTTATCCTACATCAGAGCAGCTTCAGTGGAACATCTACCCTAATCAACTACACTGTTACAGCAACAAGAAAAGAAAATTATAGATTTATCGGCCAACTTGTATATTTAACATCCTGATTTTTATAGTGTGATGAATATGAAAGTTCACAGAAATCCAGGTATTGACTTGCCTGCAATGGCATTTTATAGACTCTGTTCCGGCCAGTGACTCAGCATGAAGCTGATGGTTGTATAATATCTCATGGCCGTCCATCCGGTCTGTGATGCAGTGAGGAACAGCCAACACGCGGCACCAGACTCTGCCATATCGGCCAGTCCAGCCCATGAAGCCTGTAGCGCTTTAACAATTAGTTGTCATTGTGATCAAAAAGAGCTTCTCACTATTTGCGTTATGTTTTTTATTATATTAGTTTCATATATCAATAAACCAATGAATGGCAGTGTGCATGAGGAGAAACACAGAATAGTGAAAGGTTGGTTTATGAAAAGAGGAAAAATAACAAATGGAAAACTATTAAATTTGTCAACAAAACATTGTGTTTCAACTGCTTTTTGGTCTTCAGGTTATTTTGTTCTGATGTTTTGTTTATTTTCTTTTTCCCTCTGATATAAATTTGGTTTTCAATCAAAGAACGAAATGGAGGAGATCCTCATTGTGGGTTGCTCCGCCTTAATGGTCTCCCTCTGACAGGGGTCCTCAGTTTGGTTCTCAGTCCTGGAGAGAATTCTGCTCTCTGTTGGGGATCTCTTTCCGTCTGTCATCAGATTTCCCCCCCTAAACGAACGGTCAGACAGAGATAGCCAACCAGGATATGGAGACTTAAGATATGCATTCTGTGTGAGTCTAAACCCACCAAGTTGGCCAGTCAACTTCCTTGGGTTGAACATGCTACTAATTCTGCCCCCTCTAGCACCACTGGGATCTCTCTGTTTTATGTTGTTTGGTTTTCAGCCACCGGTGTTCACTGTTCAGGAAAGAGATTTTAAGGTTCTGTCGGCCCGTTTATCTGGTGCCAGCGAAAAGCCGTTTCACATTCATTGGTTAGTCAAGCCAAAGCTGCTAACCGTCGGATATTTCCGGCACCCTTATACTGGGAAGGCGAAAGAGTTTGTTAGGAAGTTGGTACCTCATTTTACCGAGCAGTTCCCCATCACTAAAGTGGTGAACCTGGTGGCCGTCCGCCACCAGCTTCCTCATGCTGAGGATATATCCTACTTTTTGTGTCTCGGGTCAAGCCTGTTGTAACTTCCAGGGTTGCTAACTCCAGCTAGGGTTAGGAAACTGGCTTGGACTGCTTTTTCTGGAAACTCCTACCTTTCTTCATCCTCTTGAATCTGCTCGTCAGCCAGTCTTCAGGCTCCGGCTCCTGGAACTCTCTGGGTGGCGCGCTGCACCTGCTGCTGTTAGCTATCTGGCTGGATTTTACTCCTTCTTCTGGGCGCAGAATTAACTCTAAAACCAGGTTAATTATTCACATGCTCGTAAGTGCCCTCTGTCAGATTTATCTGGTCACTAACCTGAGTTTTGCCTCTAAAGAGATTCCAGCCTTTGATGCCTTAGTTGCTCAGTCACAGATCCGACGTAAATTAATAAACGTTTTTGTGAATCACATCTTTCTGCTTCAAATTCTGGTTCCAAATTTCTGAGCCCTGACACAGTCACTGACTCTGGATAGGATGAGTGGAACAAGCCCATGATACATGTTCAGTGAAAACCATACCTTTCAGACTGAGCTTAAAACAAAATGGATCTATTGTTCTGATATCATGCAGGCAAACTTGGAAGGACACCATAAGCTGTCAGTTATTCTATCTTCGACATTCAGACTAAAACTGCTAATTCTTTTGGGTTGTGACCAAGGAGTTGTCACATTTTATAAAGTGTTGTTGCATAAACCCGGATTATTATCACGCAGAGCTGATGCACAAGTACCTGCGTTTTAAATGCCAACCTAAACCCAGAACCATCCTGCAAACAGGAAGCCACAAAGCAGATGCTCAGCCTGGGAGAGCTGAGGTCAGTTTTTTTCCTCCGAAGTCGCAGAGATTCCCTTAGATTGAAAGGTGCTAAAACGATTCACTAATAAGTGGAAAAACTGAGACTGAAGGAAAGTAAAGCAAACATTTCCTCTGAGCTGAACAGCTTTACCTCTGACAGACAGACGGACATAAAACACTCAGGAGAAAAATGGATGGTTAGCTGTGGAAAGTGGAAGGTGAGTCACCCTTTTCTTTGAAATGAATGGATAAAACCCTAAAATAACATGTGAATGTTTTATTTTTGTGCACAGATTCAAGATGGACATGATGGGCTCCATCAGCAACCAAAATTATCCTTCCTGACAGGAGTCTCACTGTTGGAATAGTTTTAAAGGAGGTGCACTGTGCCCCAAGCTTGTATTTACACCAACATGTCATTCATGGCTCACAGTCATGGCTGACTGAGCTGTTCTCAGATCAGACTCAGGTCAGCTGCATCTTCTATGGCTTTGCAGCCAGAAGCCATAGAGAGTGGATCCCAGTCATCCCTCTGGTTTTGATAGAACTGCAGAAAACTGCAGATAGAACTTAATTTTCAGCCGAACTTCTTAATAAGACAATGGAGCCCCTCACTTTGTTCCAACGCGTCGAAGCAAGTCGGCTGCTTATTTATTGAACTTCCGGTTCACATAATCCCCCCTTGCTCAGCACACACACACACACACACACACACACACACACACACACACACACACACACCACATTCCACAAAGGGAAAGAAGCTCTTAACACAAAACCCCCCAGTTAAAACATCTCTCCCCCCGATAGTCCAGACCAGAACCCCCAAAGTTTTTTTTGTTTTGTTTTTTGTCCTTATATATGTATATAGCTATAACCACTGAATAACAGAACAGGTTAACTTTAACTAACTGAGAGTGCGGGGTAGAGTGCCCACACTCTTGCTGATTATTCTGCCCCCTTCTTGAGGCCCTCTGCCCTAACTAAATCTACAAATTTAAACAAGAAGGTGCTTTCCTCACTCTGGAAGATCTCCGGGGCACAACAGCCGCCTCAGCATCATCTGCTTCTTCCGACTCTGGGCCTGGCACCCCGTCAGCATCCGAGAGCTCCAGAGCAGAGTGTGACTGAGGAGCAGAATTGGGCTGGCCCGCTGCTCTCTGGCTCCCATTCCAGTTTGGCTTGACGAGAAATGTGCTTAGCAGGTGGTCGACATGCCTACACCACATGTTCCCTAGTACCTCCAACCTGTAAGACAGGGACCCCGCCGTGTCGATCACTGTGCCCGGCAGCCACTTTTCCCTACCAGAAAAGTTTCTGTACCACACAGCAGCCCTGAGTGGTAGGTCTCGAATGACAGTATTCCTTCTGGAGTTAGCCACAATCGTCTCCTGAACACGGCGGACCTTTGATTGAATGTCTGGCCACAACAGGTGCCCTCTGGTGCGCACAGACCGACTGAACAGCATCTCTGCTAGAGACTGCCCAGTGGTGGCATACAGAGGGAACCGATATGTCGCCAAGAATCTTGCAAGCCTGGCCCTTAGTGTCCCCCCTGCCATTTTCTTCAAAGATTTCTTGAGCGTTTGGACTGTCCTCTCCACCAGTCCATTTGAGGACGGATGATAGGGGTTTGAGGTCAGGGGGCGAACACCATTCACCTTCAGAAACTCCTCAAATTCAGAGCTGGTGAACACAGAACTGTTATCTGACACAACAATGTGTTGGAGCCCATGTGTGCTGAAAACATCACCGTAGAGGTCCACCGTAGAGGTCAAAGTGGTAGACTTCACTAGAAACACTTCCAGCCACTGGGAGTGGGAGTCAACCAGCACCAGGAGCATTTTGCCTAAAAAGGGGCAGGCATAATCAATGTGTAGGCGTGTTCAAGACTTTCCAGGCCACTCCTACGGACACATGGGTGCCGCCGGGGGAGTGGTCTAGAGTTGCTGAAAAGCAGTGCAGGATTTCACTAGCTCTTCTAAGGCCACATCCAGCCCCGGCCACCACATTTACGCCCATGCTACAGCTTTCATCCGCAACGCCCCAGGTTGAGCCTCATGCAGCTCTTCCTCCATGTCCCCGGGCAGGAATTATGACCCGGAGCCCCAATTACAGTACTCCGTCCTCCACAATGAGCTCATCACGCCTTTGAAATATGGCAACACCTCACTGGCCAGGCATGTCGAAGGCCAACCTGCCGTCACAAATTGGCATATCTGGGCCAACAGGGGGTCCCGTCGGGTCCAGTCCTTTAGCTGTCCAATGGTTATGGGTGCTGTCTGAAGCTGCTGCATCAGACACACAAGCTCTGGGGGAGTCAGGGGATCTGGTGCACCGTGGGGCATTGGAAGCCTACTCAATCCTTCTGCGTGCGCGATCTATGCCCCAGGTTTGTAGGTCAGGGTGTATTGGTATTGCATCAGGAGGAGTGCCCACCTCTGCAGGCGTGCGGAGGCTATGGTTTGTATGTTTTTCAGCTCCCAGAGAAACCCGAGGAGAAGCTTGTGGTCTGTTTGGATTGTAAATCTGTGCCCATAGACGAACTGGTGGAATTTCTTAAAAGCATAAGTCAAAGTCAAGGCCTCATTTTCCACCTTGTACTTCCTTTCGGCTGGAGCGGGGGCTCTGGAAGCAAAGCACACTGGCTGTTCAGATCCATGTTGGTATTTGTGTGACAGCACCGGGCCAAGGCTAAAGGGCAAAGCATCAGCAGCAATCACCAGCGGTAGAGCAGGGTTATAGTGAGCCAGCAGCACCTCTGATGTCAGCATGGCCTTTGATTTCTTGAATGCCTTGTCATGTGCAGCAATCCACTCCCACTTAACTCCTGCCTGGAGCAAAGCATGCAGAGGGGCGAGCACAGAGGCTAAGTCTGGAAGGAAATGCCCGTAATAGTTGAGCATGCCCAAGTATGCTCGGAGCTCACTGACATTCTATGGCTTCGGGGCATCTTTGATTGCCTGGACCTTCTTTTCCAGGGGCTGTTGCCCCCTCACTGAAATCTTATGGCCCAGATACTCCACCTCGGGGGCCATGAAGACGCACTTGGACCAATTTAGTCGAAGCCCAGCTTCCTGTAGTTGAGACAGCACTAGCTCCAGGGTGTGCAGGTGTTGGGCCTGGGTGACACCCGTCAAGAGTATGTCGTCCAAGTAAACAGCAAAATTGTCTATTCCTGCCAGCAAACCTTCCATTGCCCTCTGAAAAATGGCACATGTAGATGACACACCAAATGGAAAGCGCGTATATTGGAACAAGCCACGGTGGTTATTGATTGTCACCAGTTTTCGGGAGTCTTCAGCTAACACCAGCTGCTGGTAGGCATGGGACATATCTAACTTGGAGAAGCAGACTCCGCCAGCCAGCTTGGCGAATAGCTTGTCGATGCGTGGGAGTGGGTAGTGCTACACTCGAGACGCCACATTCACCGTCCACTAGCCAAGTCAACTCTGTCTCAACCTTCTTTTGCAAGGCCAGTGGAACCGGCTGCGCTTTGCAGAAACGTGGGGGCACAGAGTCATCCACATTGATGGTTATTTTTGTGCCTTTTAATTTCCCCAGCCCCTCATCAAACACAGCTCTGTGGCCGGAACCCCTGGAAGGGAGTAATCAGACACCAGATGGAGCCCACTCAGCAACGCAGGCCAGAGTTTTGATCCAGTCATGTCCCAGCTGATTGGAACCCCCACCGGCCACCACAAGTGCAATAAGGTGGCATGAGCTCCCTTTGTAAGAGACTGTAACTGCAGTAGCCCCCTTCAATCGGATGTGCTGGCCGGTGTATGATCTGAGAGAAATGTTGCATGGTTCCAAGACCAGTGAGGGAGTTTGTGCATGCAGCCTTAAAAATGTCTTTTCTGATATGACGATGCGGGACGCCCCAGTGTCAACCTCCAAACGTGTCTGTATGTCATTGATTCTTAAAGGCATGATCATCTGGCTGGGTGTTTTCTCTGTCACTGTAAGGACATGTGGGATGTCTTCTTCTCAACTGTCGGCCTGTACATTCGGGTGCTCAGTGATTGCATGGCCCCAGCCTGGGCAGGCATAGGCCTCTGGCTGTTACGTTCCTTTTTGCGACACCAGCAGGCGATGTGGCCCCGCTTACTGCAGTAGTGGCACTCTACAGCTTTAAACCGACAGCTCTCAGGCCTGTGGGCCTCACCACATCTATAGCAGCGCAGTGCCTGAGATGTTGCCGTTTTGGTGTTAGGCCCCTTTATAGCCTTGCTAGACTGATAACGTGGTGCCACTTTGTTTATGTCTTTTGGGGGCTGTAAGGCTAAAGCCTTAACTGAAACTTAAAACTTTCTACAATTACATTGATATTTTGTTCGTAGTGGTCCTATAGCTTGGCTACTAAATCAGTACAGGATATGTCCGCAGGGGCGGCTGGTGCAATTAAGTCACAAAGCACTCCATAAACAAACGGCCCGCATTTAGTTAAAAGTATGACTCTCTTCTTATCATCGTCAGTAATGCCATTGCCGAAAAAGTAAAAATTCAGCCTTTCGGCGTGCCTGCTCCATTGCTCCGTGTTGAAGTCAAAAGCATCTATTCTTCCAAATATCGCCATGTCCAGCCAGGTAATTTGCTCGTCCTGGGGGCGGAGTCCAACAAACGCAATCGGACTTTGACAGTGTATGTCACTTCCGCAAAAGTGCAATGCGTTTAGGGTAGTTAGCGCCATTTCTGTGGTGAAGAGACAGCAGCAACAAACAAAAGAAAACTAACAGAGAAGAAGTGTTCTAGTTGCTTCCTTTGGAAATAATGGGACACTGGTGCTGCGTCAAAGGATGCAATAGTAATTCTAAACAGAAAACAGCAGATGGGGCCTTACGGTTTTTCGTATTCCCCAAGGAAAGACATCACGTTTCATAAAATATCTCCTCATGCTCGTGTTTGCTCTCGGCATTTTCACAAAGGTAAGTCCTTATAAATATACACTAATAGAAATCAACACGCTGAAATGGTTTGCTTATAAAGTTGCAGGAGTTCATGTAAACCTACTGAAACATGCTGTGGAAGAGAAGCGGAAAGTGATGTTTGTTTTGTTTATTTCTTTTTTAGACCGCTAAAATGTAATAAATAATGCATTCTCTGTATATAATCATTTACACAATCTGCAATACAAATATTTTTTTTTAATGAATAAATATATATAAATACACTGTACATATAAAAACACTGTACATACCCACTCGTCAGCCAACTCACTGTATTTATTCATCCTGTGCAATCTACTTAAGTTTATTTATTATAATCCTTTGTTCGTCTGTAAGCTTTTCAGTTTATTTATTTACCTCTGGCCTTACTAGTCCGATGTACTTGTGCTGTTTCGATATAGCAAATTTCCCCACTGTGGGACACATAAGGTTATCTTATTTTATTACACATCTAATCTAATGGGCTCTGTTATTAAGGTGCTTTATATAGTGTTTTGAATAGATGTGTAAAACACTCAACATTTCATCTACTTTGCAGGCCAACCTGCATATGAGATGATGGAGACTGACCCAGACTGGGCTCCATCCCTGCATCTGGGCCACACTGGCATCAAACCAACAGACACAGACCGGTCTTTAAGACGTGGTTATCGGGAACAGCTGAAAAAGAATAACCTGCAAGCAACTGACACGGGGCTCCATCAGGCTGATGAAATCCTTGAGTGACAGGATGAAGTTACACATGAGGCGACAGAGAACCCTAACCAGCAACAGACTGACACGCAGAAGGCTGCTGAAAACGCTGGCCGGCCAAACACCAAGGATGACACAGAAGGTGGTCGTCAGGAAGGACAGACAGAATGTAACCTGTGTGTGCTCAGGTGTGCAGAGATGAACCGTCTTTTGGAAGAAAACAGAGAGCTGCGGCGTGAACTTGATGAGCTGCAGATCTCTGATGGCTTCTTTGGAGACAGTAATGAAAAAGTCAAGTACTATACGGGTCTACCAAACTTGGCAACCTTTATGGCTTTGTTTAATTTTCTGCTGCCTCTCATGTCTGCTCAAAATAAAATTCTCAGTCCATTTCAAATGCTTCTGTTAACCTTCATGCGTCTGAGATTGGATCTGCCCTCAAAACACCTTGCTTATCTCTTCCGTGTTTCACCAAAGACAGTGTACAGAACATTCAATAAAATGGTGTCATTTTTATATGCAAATCTGAAGTGTGCAATTGTGTGGCCAGATAG
>CM060062.1:47960439-47962939 GCA_030533445.1 Cyprinodon diabolis
CCATCCATCATCCATCATCCATCCATCCATCCATCCATCATCCATCCATCCATCCATCCATCCATCCATCAATCCATCCATCATCCATCCATGCATCCATTTATTCATCCATCCATCAATCTATCCATTCTACATCCATCTATCATCCATCCATCCATCCATCCATCATCCATCTATCATCCATCCATCCATCCATCATCCATCCATCCATCCATCCATCCATCCTCCTTCCATCCACCATCCTTCTATCATCCATCCATTTATCCATCGATCCATCCATCATCCATCCATCCATCATCCATCCATGCATCCATCCATCCATCATCCATCCATGCATCCATCCATCCATCCATCCATCATCCATCCATGCATCCATTTATTCATCCATTATTCCATCCATCCATCCATCCTCCATCCATCCATCCATCCATCCATCCATCCATCCATCCATCCATCCATCCACCTAACCTTGATCCATCCATCCATCCATCCATCATCCATCCATGCATCCATTTATTCGTCCATCCATCCAAATTAATCCATCCATCCTCCATCCATCCATCCGTCCATCCATCCATCATCCATCCATGCATCCATTTATTCATCCATCCATCCATCCATCCATCTATCCTTGATCCATCCACCCATCCATCCATGCATCCATTTATTCATCCATTATTTCATCCATCCATCCATCCATCCATCCATCCATGCATCCATTTATTCATCCATCCATACATCCATCCATCATCCATCCATGAATCCATTTATTCATCCATCCATCCATCCATCCATCATCCATCCATGGATCCATTTATTCATCCATCCATCCATCATCCATCCATGGATCCATTTATTCATCCATCCATCCATCCATCCATCATCCATCCATGCATCCATTTATTCATCCATCCATCCATCCATCCATCATCCATCCATGGATCCATTTATTCATCCATCCATCCATCATCCATCCATGGATCCATTTATTCATCCATCCATCCATCATCCATCCATGCATCCATTTATTCATCCATCCATCCATCCATCCATCTATCCTTGATCCATCCATCCATCCATCCATCCTCCATCCATCCATCCATCTATCCTTGATCCATCCATCCTCCACCCATCCATCCATCCATCCACCATCCATCCATCCATCCATCCATCCATCCATCCATCCATCCATCCAATCAATCCATCATTCATCCATCCATCCATCCTCCATCCATCCATCATCCATCATCCATCCATCCATCATCCATCCATCCATCCATCATCCATCCATCCATCCATCCATCCATCCATCCATCATCCATCCATGCATCCATTTATTCATCCATCCATCAATCTATCCATTCTACATCCATCTATCATCCATCCATCCATCATCCATCCATCCATCCATAATCCATCTATCATCCATCCATCCATCATCCATCCATCCATCCATCCTCCTTCCATCCACCATTCTTCTATCATCCATCCATCCATCATCCATCCATCCATCATCCATCCATGCATCCATCATCCATCCATCATCCATCCATGCATCCATCCATCCATCCATCATCCATCCATGCATCCATTTATTCATCCATCCATCCATCCATCCATTTATTCATCCATTATTCCATCCATCCATCATCCATCCATGCATCCATCATCCATCCATCCATCAATCCATCATCCATCCATCCATCCATCCATCATCCATCCATCCATCATCCATCCATGCATCCATCCATCCATCCATCCATGCATCTATTTATTCATCCATTATTCCATCCATCCATCCATCCATCCATCCATTCTTCTATCCTTGATCCATCGATCCATCCATCCATCATCCATCCATGCATCCATTTATTCATCCATCCATCCAAATTAATCCATCCATCCTCCATCCATCCTCCATCCATCCATCCATCCATCATCCATCCATGCATCCATTTATTCATCCATTATTCCATCCATCCATCCATCCATCCATCCATCCATTTATCCATCCATCCATCCATCCATCCATCCATCCATCCATCCTCCTTCCATCTATCAACCATCCATCCATACAATCAATCCATCACCCATCCATCCATCCATCCATCCATCATCCATCCATGCATCCATTTATTCATCCATCCATCCAATCAATCGATCATCCATCCATCCATCCATCCATCCATCCATCCATCCATCATCCATCCATGCATGCATCCATCCATGCATCCATCCATCCTCCATCCATGCATCCATTTATTCATCCATCCATCCAAATTAATCCATCCATCCTCCATCCATCCATCCATCCATCCATCCATCATCCATCCATGCATCCATTTATTCATCCATCCATCCATCCATTCATCTATCCTTGATCCATCCATCAATCCATCCATCATCCATCCATGCATCCATATATTCATCCATCCATCAATCTATCCATTCTACATACATCTATCATCCATCCATCCATCCATCCATCCATCCATCATCC